>JAZAYU010000918.1:0-123395 GCA_038501625.1 Corbicula japonica | reverse complement strand
ATAACGCGTATTTTAGATCTTCAAAGAGCTCTTTTCGTCCTGTATTACTTGGTCGTCGGTACAGTTAAACTGGTAAAAACCTGCATAAATAGACAAGAAAATTTAGTAAATTATTTCATTTGATGCATTACCAGTAATTAATAGCTTAAATGTTGTGAAATATTGATTTATCCCCCGAATAATAAAGATAACGGTACCGATGGGTGTAACTGATGTAATGTTAATTTTGAATGTATTTTTAACATTAAATTTGTGACCGAATGTTTAACAGATCTGTGGAAAATTCAGTTGATCACAAATTGCTTCACCGTATGAAGAATCTGCCAAACAATCGAATATGACACAAAGTTTAAACATTGATGTTTGTTTATAGGAAAATATAGTTACGTTAAATCTAAATATTTGTGTGCATATTTTACATAATGAAAACTATTGAAGATTGAATAATTTTTAACCACCAATATAACTTATGCAACTTGAGTGTATAAATAATCAAGGTAAAATTAAATACAGCGATGCTTGTAACATAATTCTTGTCAACTGGTCGTGTGTTTCTCTTGTTGGAATTATTATTTTCTAATTACAGCGTCACCATGGTCATCATATTTGTCATTAGCAACAACAACCACATCAGATAACGCTCAATTCAAATTTCTAAACAAATATAATTTACAATTAGCACATCATAATCAACAACAAAACCGCAACAACAACTTTTAATGACGTCAATTTAGTTTTCCGTAGAAACACTTGGCTTAAAATATTTTGTCATTTCGCACCTGCTTGAGCTGAAGATTTAAAATATTCATTATTGTTGTTTTTGTTTTTTTTGCCAAAATATCCTACGTTGTAAATATCAATGTTTCTTATAAGCGCTTAATGTCATTCTTAATTTTCAAATATATAAAATTATCAATTTTATACGTATTTCGTATAAAGAAGAGTATTTTTTTAAATGGATTGAGTGGTAGGTTTGAACTCATGTTCAGGTGCATTGACGTTGACGTCTATGTAATGTTGGGCCGGAATTCCTTCAGTGGCGTTACTATGCATGCTATAAGTAAGAAATGAACATTTGTAATCAAATTAGAATTATGTTAATTTCTCTTCTATGCAATTTTCTGAAATAACAGTACTATTATAAACAATTAAGAACACTTTTTCTGAAATAACAGTACTATTATAAACAATTAAGAACACTTTTCCGCGTATTTTTGGATCACCCCTCGTACAATAGTTTCGTTTTAACGCGAACATATTTTCCTAAATAAAACCGGCGTATTTTAACGTCATTAAATGTCATATTCGTCAAGAGAATGAGCATTAATAATTTTAATTACCATTAAATTGCGAGCTGCCCTGAATTACCAAGGCACAATGAAGAACCGATCTTTTTTAAATTAAGTTAGATATTCTTTATCGTCATTTTATAATCGTTTCCTGCTACAGGCATATTTACTGGTTGTAGTTAAACTGTCAAACGCGATTACAGTGCTGTTGTTTTTGTTACTTTTTCAAAGTTTTGGGAAATAAATATGTATGTATCTTTTTTGCATCATTTAATAATTAATCCGGTAAGTGAATTAATGTACCCGGCAAATCCAGCCAATGCAAATGAGCATTTAAAAATTAAATCGGTCGCGCGGCTGCTGAAGGCCGATGTAAGTTCTTATATGCTCATTGAATTAAGCCCTTGTCCATAAATATTCAATATCTTGACTGAATTATTATATGATTGGACAGACATATTTTAATAAATAAACCGTTAGGTAATTCTTTGCATCGCGTCTCGTGTAGATGGGAGCTCAATCCTCAATGATCATGACAGGCAATAACTTAAGGTGTTGTTGTTGTTGTTATCTTCATGCATTTCAGGATAAACAAATGCGATCTTTTTTTGTCAGAAAATGTTAAAGTTTTTTGTTTCTAGAACCGACTTATTTTCCCTTTTTATTCGCAAAAGAAAGAGAAAAAATAATTATAAGTATAATTATAAAAATGCGATCTGTTCTGAATTGTCATGACACAGAGAAGAAGAGATATTTTTATAATACAGTAAGGTTTTGAAATTGTTTCCAGCTTTGCTGGCATTTAATGGTTAAAATTATGTATTACTTATGGAACTGCTATCTTGTCTTTGTTTTGAAATTGTTGGGAAAGTTATCATTTCAGCAAATATAAATGAACATTTATAATTTAAACCGGTCGAGTTAAGCTCTTAAATGTTCATTATTAGTACTAACCTATACTTATTTACTAGCCTGACGACTTCCTTATATAATTGAACAGACAGATTTTAATAGATAAATTTTGTAGTATATCATTTCATCATGCCTCGTGTAGATGAGAACTCAAGCCTCACTCAAAATTTATGACATTCAAAAGTTCTTTTGTTGTTGTTGTTTCCTTGTATTTTAAAACTATCCTTGTTTCATTTTGTATTACAACGTTAGTGATTAGTAATAATTATTATTAATTAAGAACGAAACCTTAACCTTAACAATACGGATATCGCGATTCATGTAACAAAGCAAAAAATGAATCTGGCCCCGTAATCGAAACCATTTTTTCATGCTCAACTCCGTTCTGTGCTAAAACTTATAATTTCTAGAACATGTATAAGCTTCATAAAAATATAACTACTGTCTGGTTTACCGTTGCAATCAAGATCAACTGTGTCATATTTTCAGTTAAAACAGTTTCCTTTGGAAAAGGAAAGGAAGCTATTAAATTTTCTTGCTAAAATTTAGTTTAGCATGAAACAAGATTCATAATCACGGGGTAAAAAAAATCCGGGAATTTTTTGTTGTCAAATATGTAAAACACGCCGATAAAATCAATCAATATTTCCATGTTATGGCTGCCTTTCTCTACTTTTTTGGTTCTTTGTTGTTTGCGTATGTGCGCAGTTTTTTCGGCTTACGGGTTAAATGCAGCGCAACCGATCGCGTACCGAAAAGGTCTATACGTTTTCATTAAAAAACTTCTCTTAATGCCTACATATTTTGTACCAACTGCCAAAACACATTTAGCATGTTAAGTCGAATTTAAAAGTATCAGCCTCATTAATCCAGCACATGTGTAAATAATGACTTTCAGGAGAGGCGCAACAGGAAGAAGCTATGGGTTGTGCTTATTATATCCAAAATCAGAGATTTGCGACTTTTGTTAATAATAATCAGTAAACCAAAGTTTTTTGCGCGAACACACACCAGAACTCTTATAAACATATTGTTCAAAAGGATATTACGCGAGGTTCACATCGCATTTTAGCGGTTGTTCACGATAAAATTTTCTGTGAAATTTATTCTACTATAAGCACAATCAAGATGATTCTAAGGGAGATTTTCCGAACGGCATTGAGAGATCGTGCAACTGCAAAAGCCTTTGTGTGCACTGATTTGTAAGTTTAATGTAAATTAATGCTAATTGTAACATGGTATCTGGTTTCAGAAAAAAAGAGTAAATTTAAATAAGAGCAACAACAACAGCAACAGCAACCACATAACAAACAACAGTATGCAGCAGGAATCAATATTGTCTGCGACGACATAAAGTATTTAAGTTATTCTCCAGAAAAAAGAAAAGCAAGACTGTTTCAACAAGGACGGGTGCTGTTGTAAACATGAGAAATCCATGATTTTGTTCCGACCTGTATATTTATTCAAAGTTATTATGCAAATGCATTTTGGAGAAATAAAAACAAGTCAAATTTCGCAGCAAACTGTACACCATTTTTCCGCCGTTTCAAAAGCGGCGATTAACCGCCGTTTTAAAAGCGGCGATTTTCCCCCGCTTTAAAAGCGGCGATTTCCCCCCGCGGCGGAAAATCGCCATCTTGAAAATGGCGGAAAATTCAGAAAGTAATCCAGTACCTGTATAAAACACTTAAAAGTAATAAGTAGGTTCCATTCGATAAAAAAATTTATGAAACAGCCGGTTTCAAAAATTTAAAAAATCGCCGCGGGAAAATAACGCCATTTTTAAAATCCGGCGGAATTTCGCCGCGGCGATTTTACGGCGACACAAAAACGCCGCGGCGTTTTCAAAATCGCCGCGGCGATTTTGGTGTTTAACCCACCACAGTTTCCAAAGTTTCAATGATAAATGATGAAAATCAACCAATTTCTATTAGTTTGACCCTAAGCTATGTCTATATGATAAAATAAACCCGATACGACCATTATTTCGGGTAGCTGAGTTTGCGAATAAACCGGATTCGCAAAGATAAACCGGAGCCTGTTCTGTATTAAATCATATAAAGCACAACATATTAATTTGGTGTGGGAACAATTTTAATCATCGGTCTTAAAAAAAGGAAGCAACGAATTTGGTATACTAAATATACTTTATTTAATTGTTAACATTAAAATATACTTACATCGATATAATCTTATATCAACTCCAAGAAAATACTTTTGGAAGCCAACCATTATTCGACATCTCCAGTGAAAATGGCCAAGTCCTTCTAACCTGCAAAATTACAAATGAGCAATGATTAAAAAAAAAACAACTCCACAGAATAAAAGTTAATCGATACAAACAAACACATTATTAGTTGTCATCCATTCATATATAATTTTAGCAACCGTTTTACTTACAAGTGTATGGAAAAATCCTGTTCACTACAACTACATGTAGATGTTTTTTTCACGACTGACGATTACTCCGTTTTATCTTAATTTACATTCAAGAAAAAAAACAACTGTATGTATCCTCTATGATTAAGAAGTGAAAGGTGAAACCTTCATAAAAATCGGCTGTTTCAAGGTCTAACAAAGCTTTATCACGAATAATCTCGCAACCTCGCTAGCAGAGTTCAAGTGTTGTCTGGTTTATATTGAATTTTCCCCGTCCTAATTACTATCAAAATACTTTATGGTAACTAAACGCCGAAAGGTTAATGAGTTTCTTTAGATAATTGAGTATTCTCACCATTTTAAACGTTAATCGATTGTTTTGATATTTTTCACATAACATTCTTTTCATATATATTTTCTTCATTTTATCTGTAATTTTCCGGATATTCTTCTAATTTCAGTTTTGGTCTTAATTTTCCAATTTTTTTGCATTCTTACAGCTTTATTTCGAGAAAACTGTACGTTTGTGTACACCAATGACTCTCCATATATTACGATACTTTTTAATTGTGGGAGGAATGTCAATAATATTGTCAGAAAGTTCTACACAACTGTAAGTGAATATATTATGCGATGCATACTACGTTTAAAATATGTTAAAACTTAAATTTATTATTACACAAGTTTCAGTACAGAGTTAATAATATGGGATTAATTTTACAAACAATGACATGTCTTTAACGTTTAGTCAGGATGTCATTAAACCTGAAGCGGTGCTCGGTTGGTTAAGTTGTTGCAATTTTATTGATTTCATATAAATTTACTCAATATAGGAAAGCTATTAAGCTACCATGACATATTTAGATAAATGTTGGTTTTACATTACATGCCATTAAACTTATAAATTAAAATCATATCGATTTCGTAAATATTGACTATATTTAAATATTTGCAAAAGGTATATCAAAACGTCGAACTGTGCATTAATTAATATACGATGATGAATTCAAGCTTTTTACTTCATACACGAGACTGAAATTAATAGTTTTCTTGCACCCACTCATTTTCCGCCAGGATGTATTATATATTGAGATCGTGAATTAACAGATTATTTGTTTCTGTAAAATCCATTACTAAATGGAAATTTGCATAGGCACTCCACTCCAAAAATACGTGGTGTCATAAATTCGGCTGCAATTTTGAAATAGTGTTTGTTGTGTTGCAGACTGTTACAGTTTAGTGGCTACTTTAATACTCAATATATCTTAACTGTGTCTGAAATAGAATACCGCCAACGGTAGGGATCCTAATTAGCATGCGCATTATAAACAGAAGAGGCTAGCATTAATTCAGATTTATTGATGGCAAATACACAACAGTTTTCTCATTTCAAATATATTGACTGTACTAGCTATCTAACAGAAAAAAACAATCATACACATTAGGCATAATAGAATCTTTAAATTTGCTAAACACTCTACGAAATTCTAACATTAATGAAAGCTTACATTAAACTAATATCCAAAAATACTGTAGTATCAATTAATTTTGCGGTGACGAAATTTCGCAAAATATCCGTAAATAACAAATTTGCGGGGTTATAATTCGCGCAACTCTGTTTTCCTATAAAGAAACACTGTCAACTGGTTTAAATTTGCTGGGGTTGAATTTCGCACTCTTGTCGTATCGCGAAATGCGCGAAAATTAAACCTGCGCGAAATAAAATGATTTTACAGTAATAGACAGAAGGAAATACACATGTTCACTCTTGATAAGAAATTTTGGTTCTGATGTTTCACACATTGATAAGATCAAGTGCTCATCTGATTTATTTACGCTATTTACCCCATGTGGTCCAGTAGAAGTAGAATTACCGATAAGCTATTTGGCTTATGAGAGTCGTGAGTCCGGTTAACACAAATGTAATTCATTATTCCAGTTTCTCTTCGCTAAGAAAAATTATTGATGAGTCATTATTCAGTGCTGGTTAGTAAATTATTTGAATCGTAAAATCAATATTAGTGCGGCACTAAAAGGTAGTCAAATGCATATTAATTCACGTTATTAACGGAGTTTTGACTGTGCACATTTGTGCCATCAACAGGAATATGATCATACAAACTGGGTGGTAACACTGGGTCGCTAACATGCATTTCAACCGATTTTCTAGAAATTTCAGTCCTTCATAATTAATCGACATGTCTACGCCACTTTATACCATGCCCAATAGCAATAGTATACATAAGTGTGCTGTCACGCGAAATGATATTTCATATTACCCTCCTTTGGATGTGGGTCTATAGCCACAAGCTAACACGTTTTGTCCAACATCATAATTATTTGCGCAATGGTCTAGTATCCGTCACAGACTGTTTAGTGCGCGATTCGTTTACGCGCCCTTGTGTGTCGGGCTTGATTTAGTCTAGTAATCTAGAATCAGTAGAAATTTAATGCTAGAAATGTTAAAGATGACTTTCGTCCAGAAAGCTCTATATGTATGTATTAATTTACTTATATGGTGTAAAATGGCAATTAAGCATATTAACACATTTATCTGGTACATGCTTTAGGTATAACTCATCAAAATCTGCTAAATTTGAAAACATTAACCATTTACTCTATGGATACGGCTTAAATCACATCCGTGACCAGTGTAGATACATATCGGCCTGCACCTCCGTCAAGCCTGATAAGTCAGTTTGCTTCTTGGTCAACAATAATCTAATGAGTCTAGAGGGCGCAGTGAAGATCCTGATTAGGCTGCACGATGTGCAACTGATCTGGATCTACAATGTTCGACATGGGACATAAGTCATATCCATTTCAAAGGGTTATGCGTCATGCATAAGTATTTTCTCTAGAAGACATAAATATGTTGCAAAAGGCATGAATTGTATACTAAAATTATAATGCTCTTTTACAACTTTCTAAAATAATTTATTAATCATGTTTATAATAGTGATATATTTGCTGCACCCAGTAAAAACTTTAAGAACCAGGAAATTGTGTAAAATCTAAACTTTGCTACTCTTCTAAAACAAAAACATAGTGCTCTGCTAAACATATTGTTTTGTGATTATTATCATCTATTCATTGTCATAATAATTGTATATATAATTACGAAGATTTATAGCAACAAAGTACCAATCAATACATTTTCTCTTAAACTGTTTCAAACGTTCAGATACTGGCTAAAGGTCTGACATACGGGTCACATCGAATGATATAAGGATAAGTATTTGTCTTAAGAAAGCTATTGCTCGGTGTCGTTATCAATTTTTTCAAGGTTGGCAAGATTAGACGACTCAAGTAGGGCTCTTTTTTAATCGAAATGTAGCAATCTGTAGGTTTCAGTCATATTTGAACATTCTTAAAATCCCTAAATATCGTATTAGTTTTTCACGCCTTCGATTATCTTCACATATGATTTGTAGTATGTTTTAAATTTATGCTTAAAACTGTACATGGAAAAATGCTGCTGTCAGACTTGTTAGGACAATGTAGGAGAAATAGCTTTCGGAAAAGTTAACAGTGCTGTATATACAAAAATAGACTCTCATACTGTCGTTATTGTAGAGGGAGGAACCTGTTGGCATTCGCAGCGAAACAGTCTAACTAGTCAAACTGTATGATAGACCTGTTATGTTGGTGAATGTATCCACTTCGACTGTTATTTCTTTTTCAATGTGGACATGTACACTGTATTACCCGCCAGATCAAGAATGAACGTTTTCTCAATACTTGTTTAATCTGTCTTAAATCGTACACTACGTATGGATAAACCAAAACAAGTAACAAAAATGTGAAATATGCATATCAGGAATGGCAACATCCTCCTCCATGAAGCCAATTATTAGAGAGGAGAAGAGAGCACGGTTATACACCGATTAATTTCAAATAGCCGACACAAAAAATTAACTAAAATCGGAACTTGAGGGTTACCGCCTTGGATCGGTCAGTTGAAAAACAATTTCATCGGGGTTTTAAACCAGGTTTATGGTGTAACAACGTAACACTTCTTTTACACGATAAACAATGCAAAAGTGTTTTTAACTGCACCTGTATTTTTGAAATAAATATGGATATAAAACTTGCAAAATGGTTTCCTTAATTTCTGATACCTATTATTTTGGCTGGATTACAGGCGATAAAGTGTTTTGTTTTCTTCAATTTCTAACTATACACTAGTCAAAAGTTCTAAGTGCACACTTGATAAATGTTAATTTTTCCAATAATTTGTTTGAATCTTTCAAAATAGTGTCAATAACAATGAAGAAGAATCAATATTCTATTAAAGCACACCAAAAATTTTAAGTCTGCTTTACCAGATTAAAAAATAATAATATTTTAGCTCACTTGTTCTCAGAAAGCAATTCTCAAGTTAATTATCATTGCATCATCTATCATTTGTGATCGTTTTCTCATCTCTGTATAATTTTAATTTCATGCAGATTTAAAGGAAATATTGTAGTTTGCCATTCCATTGCACTGAAATAGCTTTCTGTAGTTTTGTAATGGTCAACTGGCACGATGAGCCAACACACTCAACTTTATTTTATCCATAACGTTTTTACAGGATTTCAAGGAGTAAATTCCATTTTTCACACAATGTTTTGTGCCAAAAGCAATATGTATATGTCTAATATCGTTTAAATATAAGAAAACATTAAAGTGAAATAATGTACATGTAAGTTCAAAATAATATTGATATGATTTAAATCACTGATTAATTTCTGTTTCCAATGTTGCGGGACGACTTAAGCCGATATATATCAATGAAACTAATAACTTGTTTGTATATGTAGAAGTTTAAGATTACTGCAAAATCTGGACATGGGCAATATTATTTGAAATTCACGAGGGGTTGCCGCCTTGGAACGGTCACTGGAAAAAACGTTTTGCCACTGGGGGTTTAAACAAGTTTTAGAGTGCACCAAACTCTCACTTGTCACTACAGTATCTCATATCGGCACTTAAGTACAAGAATATTCATAAAAAAACAATCTGTAAGTTGAAAAAGAAAGAGGGTTAGGGTTCCAATCACCACAAGGATATACTTCCTGCTTGTTAAATTTTGTCTTTTGCGTTGTCCTTGATATGCATGATTTATATTCTCAGACCCCTTTCAAAGTTCTATTCTGTTTTTTTTCCACCCATTTTTTCCTAGTTTATGGCAAACAAATTATTTTATCTGGAGACCTTACGCCGCTAAACATGGAATGATATTTATCTGAAAATACCGCATTGAAGGTTCGATGTTCACCATCATATGCATACCATCGTTTGGGATGGATCAAAATTGTACGGTTTATCGGTGTAAATATTGAGTTGCGCTCAACCCGGGGCTAGGCGTCGTGGGCAGTAATATGCATTTCCATTACTGCCCATGAACAGGCTCAATGAAACCGAGCCTGCAATATTTTCATATGTGTCGTGTTCGTCGACTTTCAAATTCCAATTTCATATATTAAAATAATTTGAAGGTCATGAATAGAATAACGATTTTCTGTTTATGTTACCGTAAGTTCTGCTTAAATGCAACCTCGATTTTTTTTACGTATTTCAATTTATTCAAAGACGTCATAATCAGGTTTGTACCTTTATTTATTAACAAGTTATAGGCATTCCAATGGGTACTAATTGTGCATCTTTTGTTGCTGATCTGTTTTTATACTGTTATGAAAGAGATTTTATGTTATCTCTTTCTACCGAACATCAAGATGATATTATTACAGCTTTTAACAACACAACGAGGTACCTTGATGATTAATTAAATATAGATAATAACCATTTTCCATCACTGGTTAATTAGATTTATGGTAAAGAACTACAGCTTAATAAAGCAAACACTTCAGAGAAGCAAGCAAACTTTCTTGATTTAAATCTATCCATTGAAAATGGTTACGTCACTACTAAAATTCATAATAAAAGAGATGATTTTAATTTTAATCTACACTGGTCAAAAGTTCTAAGTGCACACTTTTCAATTTTGAATATCTTAAAGTAAACTTATTCAAATTGAATAAAAGTTTTACTAATGTTAATAATGATCAAACAACAATACATTTTTGAAAACCGTGCATATGTTTTGCATTTTACGTCATCCACGTCGACATACGCTTTTTATGCATTATCCCCATGCGGCAAGCGCAATTTATTTTTTTACAATCGTTTTTGTTTTTCACATGTTCACCGACTCAAGACAAACACGAAAAACACGCCAACAAATTGTAACCATGGAACGGTTGACGTCAGCAGACAACGACATTGCCGTCAAAATTCTTTTCACAGGCACAACTTCAAATTTGTCGTAAAAACATCTTGAAGGTTGTCGTAAATGCAAAAGAAATACCTTTTTTGCGTATTTTATCAATTTAAGAAGAAAATCAAACGATATTTTTTTATAGATTGATTACGTTGCTTACGTTGAACGCTGATGTTATTCAATTACGTCATTAAATATTTACGTAAACTTGAAAAAAATAGTGTAACATTTCTTAGATAAGTGTCCAATAAATAAAAACTAGAAATTCAATAAACTTCAAAATCGATTTATTAAAAAATGGCGCTTATTTGGTCAAAAGGCGTATCCGAAAACTGGTCAATTTTATCGAAATGAATACATTTTTTTCGTTTGGAAAGACTGTTACACATCTATATCATCCCAAACTGCTAGACAATTCAAAAACTTTTGGCACAAAACATTGTGTGAATGAAGGAATTTTCTCCTTGAAATCCTGTAAAAACTTTTTGGATAAAATAAAGTTGAGTGTGTTGGCTCATCGTGCCCAGCAGTCCAGTACAAAGCAGAAAGCTATTTCAGTGCAATGTAATGGCAAACTACAGCATTTCCCTTAAATCTGCATGAAATTTAAATTATACAGAGATAAGAAAACGATCACAAATGATGATTAACTTGAGAATTTCCTTCTGAGAACAATTGAGCTAAAATATTATTACTGTTTAATCTGGTTAAGCAGACTTAAAATTTTGGTGTGCTTTAATAGAATGTTGATTCTTCTTCATTGTAATTTACACTATTTTGAAAGATTCAATCAAATTTTTGGAAAAATAACATTTATCAAGTGTGCACTTAGAACTTTTGACAAGTGTAGTGAATTTTCAGTTTCTAGACGGAGATGTTCCTCGTGCAACTTCTTACGGGGTTTATATCTCACAGCCTGTTCGCTTTTCAAGAGCTTGCAACGATGTGAATGATTTCAATGAACGTTATCTTTGCATTACAGAAAAACTTTTAAAACAAGGTTACCGATATCACAAATTAAGGAAAACCTTTTGCAAGTTTTATTGCCGATATCCAGATCTAATTCATAAATACAGGGGCAGTTTAAAATCACTTTTGCAACAAGGAATTTTACAGCCAGTTTTTTTATGGAGATTTAATTTATAAACTTAAGAAGTTAAAAGGCGATTTTAATTTCTCCCGGTTATTCGTAAAAACCATCAGTTTTGTAAATATAAAAAGAAAGGTTACCAACATGATATTTTACAGCGCTCTGCAGGCCTGGTGATTATCCCATCTACAGTTGATCATTATGCTTACCTCTTTGGTTGCACAACGGAGGCACGGGTTTAAGAGTTTATGAAGGTTTATGGGGAAATCTTTTCTGAAAAGAAACTAGAAGCTCAATTTGTTTCTTTAATCCCTGTCATCGTGTTCTTGCTGATTTTACTCCAGGTGCTCTGGTCTCTGTAAGATCATTGAATTCCTGCCCATTGGCTTTGCAATGCTATTAAATTCTTATGTTTATATGTTTGTATGCTTTTTCATGCAACATTGTTGAGCTGATGGGTGGGTTGGAGTTATTTCACCAAGACTCTTTGTACTTGTTTTGTGATACGAGAACCTGTTGGGGCAAGTGTGAGGTTGGTGCACCCTAGAACCAGGTGTTAACCCCCAGTGGCAATGTTTTGCCACTGACCGTTCCAAGGCGGTAACCCCTCTGGTTCTCACTTCCGTTATTTGTTTGTGGCGTCCATTTTGAAACTGATTATTGTTATACCATGCTCTCTTTTCCTCTCTACTTTTTGACTGTGTGGGGAGGCTGTGTATGCTGGATGTGGCCATTCCTGATATAAATATTTCATTTTTTTAAACATGCATTAATATAAACATTGGTTGATCATAGAGGCATAACATAATTATAGTCCGCGATGGATGCAAAACAAGATACTCGATGATGCATGTTTGTAAGAGATGACAGTGTTGATTATATACTCAATTTCAAAAGACAGGTTTCACTTTGTTTCCGGTGATTTTAATGCCTTAATACTCGGTAAAAATATCAGATTAGATGGTTTTAGTTCTATTGTAAAACTATTTATCTAGATCATATATATATATATATCTCAATTGTGATACCTTGGCTAATTTTGGCATTAAGAAAAGCATTTAATCAAACAATCAGTTATTAATTAATAGTGTGAAATATCTGTAGTTACTGTAAACCAGTAAAAATCCGCTTACACTTGTTTTCCATTTCTAACTTACTAGCTTATTCCTCGAAGCGATATTTAATGTTGTTGGTTCAGTATCGAGTTTGTTTTTTGTTGAATGAAGTTTACCTTGTCCATGTTGAATGCTTAATCACATTCCTAATGTGCATATTTCATTGGGTTTTCTTTTACAAAAAATTGCCTACTTGCTCAACAGATTGTTTAAACATGATACAACATTTCGACAAGACTACTGAGAAGTTCCAGTCACCCCTTATTAATTAAATGAGCCGTATGATATGTTGCGATTAAAGACGAAGAATGCTTAACAATTGTGTCAGTTTGGCGTTGTGGTAGGCAAAGAATGACTCCAAGAGTATTCAACAGTATAATAACACTTTATTATAGCATGATCTTTACTGTGCGATTGCAAGAGTAGAACTGACTCTGTGCGGTTTAAGCATGCATGAATATATTGTAAAAATAAATGATATTATAGTCAGCACAGGGGTATAGCATAAATGTATAGCATTAAACATAATCATCATATTACAACATATCCCTTTTTTTGAAAATAAACAAACTTTAATAAAAACATATCTGCTTTAATGTAAACGTTTATTTGTGAATGAAATTCTTCCTGTGGATAATGTCCAGGCATATCATATTTCACTGATGTAGAATGTCTTGTTATCATCCATGTGTTAGGTTAATATCCACATTATGAATGTCACAAAACAATTGTTGAGAGATAAACAAATAATTAGGCTAGTGCTGTTCTGTTGTTTCCATAACAGAGGAAATAAATGACATTTTAATCTTGAATTATCACGGATACTGATTATTCTCACATTGATTCAATTATTTTGGGTGTAACTGTTCTGCCATATCTAGAAATATAAGGTTTGCTCTTGTTTTCAGCTCTAGCTGAAATTGATGATTCAGGTTTTGCCCGGGGATCTTTTGGCTGGGGAGGCTGAGGTTCACAGGGGTTTACATTTATTAACTGTGGTGGTTCATTAATATCTGGTGTTTCTGGTATGGAAAAATCTGGGAGAATTTGAGGATGCGGAGGTTCATTTGTCTTTAGCAAATGACGTCTGTTTCTACAATACTCAGCACCTTCAGGTGTTTGTACTGTGTATGAACGGTCATTATGTTTTTCTACCACAGTTGCAGGTTTCCACGTTCCTTGATGAATTCTAATGGGTTCACCTATTGAAAGAGTTTTCAGGGGTGTAGCTGTTTGATCATAATAGCTTTTTTTGATATTCTTTCTGTGAAGAAAGTAGTTTCTTAACCTCCTCGGGTTCTGGAGCTTTAGGAATGAGTTGTTTGGGGGAAATTGGTAAGAATGATCTTATTTTCCTTCCCATTAGCAATTCTGCTGGTGAGTAACCTATGTTTAGAGAAGTGGCACGGTATTCAAGTAATGCCATAACCGGATTTTTCCCTGACTGTTTGGATTTTTTGAGAATCCTTTTAACAATCTTAACATATGACTCTGCCAATCCGTTTGACTGCGGATAGTGAGGTGATGAGAATATATGTGAAAAATCCCAAGTAGTTGCAAAATCTTTGAACTGCTGAGATGTGTAATAACTAGCTCCATCTGAGACTAGCTTCTCAGGGATACCATGTCTTGCAAACCATTGTTTCATTTGCTTAATGACAACAGAACTGGTTGTATTTGACAATTTAGCATATTCAAAGTAATGACTATAGTAGTCAACTATGAGCAAGTAATCTTGACCTTGTAGTGTGAATACATCTGTGGCAACATTTTGCCAAGGACGGTCTGGCAATTCATGCGGTATCAAAGGTTCTTTGGGATTTGAACTTCGGTGCTCAAGACAAACATCACATTTGGCAACTTTATCTGTTATGTCTGCCGTGATTCTTGGCCAAAACATTGTGTCACGTGCTCTACGTAAACACTTTTCTGTACCAAAATGACCTGAGTGAAGAATTTCTAGCATCTCTGGCCTTAACTTTGCAGGTATGAGTAAACGTTGATCTTTCATGATAATGTCATCATTGACTGTTAACTCATCTCTATAATTCCAGTAATCGAATAACTGGGAGGGGCAATCTTTTCGATTGTGTGGCCATCCTGTAAGAATTACATTTTTCAGAAGCTGTAACTCTTCATCTTGTTGTGTATGAGACCTAATCTCCTGAAATTTTCTGTCACTGTAGGGTAAAGACTTGGTAACAAAATGTACATGAAAATTGGCCTTTTCTGAGAGTTCAGGACATGTGTCTGGCAGAAACTTCCTTGATAGCGCATCTGCTAAAGGAATTTGTGTGCCAGCTTTATGTTCAAGTTGAAAGTCATAACCTTGAAGCTGAAGCATCATGCGCTGTAACCTGGGTGGTGCGACATGTACAGGCTTTTTCATTATAGAAATGAGAGGCAAATGGTCGGTTTGGACCAAAACCTGTCGACCATACACATATTGTCTGAAACGTGTCATGCCAAAAAGAACTGCAAACAATTCTTTTTCTATTTGGGCCCAGTTAACCTCGGATGGAGTAAGTGATTTGCTTGCATATGCAATCGGCTTACCATCTTGTAACAAAGTAGCACCAAGACCATATTTGGAGCTATCGCATTGCAAAACGAGAGGTTTCTTTGGATCATAGAAAGTTAATACTGGTGCCTGTGTGAGCATTGTTTTCACCTCCTCGAATGCTTTTTGCTGAGGTTCTTCCTAGTAAAAGAGAACATCCTTCTTAAGAACTTGCCTTAATGGATAAACAATCTCGGAGAGATTTGGGGCGAATTTTGATAGATAGACTATCATGCCTAAAATTGTTTCAAGTTCAGACTTGTCTTTTGGGGAATCCATATCAAGAATCGCTGAAACTTTCTCGGGATCGGGCTTGAGACCTTCAGAAGAGATAATGTGACCAAAATATCGGATTTCCGATACACCTACTTCAAGCTTGTCCTTGTTAAGACGAATGCCTTTTTGTCTGCATCTCTGAAGGACATTTCTTAAATTTGTATCATGCTCTTCTTTGGTGTTACCCCAGATAATAATGTCATCAACTATGACTGCACAACCATCAAGACCTTCCAAACACTCATCCATGCGCTGTTGGAAGTCATCCTGACTGTTGACCAAACCAAAAGGTGTTCGAACATAACGGTATCTACCTTGTGGGGTGTTGAAGGTTGTGGGATAAGATGATTCTTCATCTAGAACCATTGACCAATAACCTGACTTACAGTCTAGTTTGGTGAAAATCTTTGCATTTGACAACTGAGGCAATATGTCATTCAACGTTCTCATTGGATAGTGAGGTCGCGATATCGCCTTATTGAGATCTTTGGGGTCGAGACATATTCTGACCTTGTCAGAATCTGGCTTGTTAACAACTACCATTGAGTTAATCCATTTTGTCGGTTTGTTAACCTTAACAATGATTCCTGCATTGACCATGTTTCGAAGCTCATTCTTAACTTTGTCTTGAATAGCTACTGGAACACGCCTTGGTGGGTGCACCACTGGTGGATAGGATGGGTCTACCTTAAGAGTGCATTGACCTGGTAGTCTACCTATGCCATGAAATAAGTCACGAAATTCTGACAACACCTGTGTTTTTGACAAGGGTGTAGATGTTTCGTCTAATGCCATGATAATCTTGATAAGATTAAATTCAAGGCATGTCTGTAGTCCTACAATGCAGTATCTATCTGTGCGAACAATGTAAAATTCAACATTTTTTAAATGGACTTATATCTACACGGTAGATTGATTTTACCAAGTACATCTAACTTGGCGCCATTGTAAGCTGTGAGGTTGCAGTGAGCTTTTACAAGTGGAGCTTTAATGTGAAGGCTTTGCAGGGTTGCTTCTGTAAGAATATTACACGAAGCTCCTGTATCTATCTTGAAGGATATGGGCTGACGCTTTGGACCAACCTGAATATCAGCAAATACCTGATTCGTTAGTGTTATATCCTTAATAGTATCCACTTCAAAATTATCACTGTCACAGTCTCTTTTATAATCCATATCATCCGTTTTCAGATCGTGCACCTTCTTGTTCTTCTGTCTGCAAACTTTCTCATAGTGGTTGAACTTTTTACAAACGTTACATCGTTTCCCCTTTGCCGGACAGCGATCCTTTTGATGATTTGATTGTCCACAATTTCCACATTTACTGTCCATGGGTGGTTTGTCTTCACCTTTTGATGTGAAATCCTGCTTCTTTTTTGCATTGTTGCGCTTTTTCTTGTGTGCATAGGCTTGACCTTGACTGCCTTTCCCGATTGCCGAAACTGAACTATTGTTGTTCATTTGGCGGAGCTGCGATTGAGCATAATCATGGCTTTGAGCTATTTGGACAGCTTTTTCCAAAGTCAAACTATCGCCTTCGTTGATAAGTTTTTCCCTTATCTTCGAGGTAGTTAAAACCAAAAACAAGTCTGTCCCTGATCATTTCATCAGTGTTGGGAAATTTACAGTCCTTCGCTGCAATTCTCAATTTTGCGGTGAAGTCCTCTATGGATAAGTCACCTTGTACCATGTTGTTAAACTGGTATCTCTTAAACACAGAGTTCAACTTTGGCTGTACGTATTCCCAGAAACGCTTATATAGAATGTCAAGCTTCTTGTTTTGTTCAGCTGACAAATTCCATGATTTATGAATTTCACGCCCTTTCTGGCCAATCCATAACAGCAGATACATGCATCTTTCTGCTTCTACTTTTTCCCTCAGCGGACCTGCGAAAATCAGTGCAGTGTGGTCCTGGAATTGAGTCCATGCCTCAGGCAAATTTGATGATGCCCAGTCCATCTTAGGCATTGGCACACCAGTTAATTCCATTTTGATCACTAGTGAATGTAGATTAATAAATCTAATTCAGTCATCAAAAAACTTCTGACACCATGTGTCAGTTTGGCGTTGTGGTAGGCAAAGAATGACTCCAAGAGTATTCAACAGTATAATAACACTTTATTATAGCATGATCTTAACTGTGCGATTGCAAGAGTAGAACTGACTCAGTGCGGTTTAAGCATGCATGAATATATTGTAAAAATAAATGATATTATAGTCAGCACAGGGGTATAGCATAAATGTATAGCATTAAACATAATTATCATATTACAACAACAATGAACACAAAGTTTGTCTGGTGTGTCTAATTTCAGTACACGCAATGTGTCTACTGTCTTCTATGTCCGGTATTGTAAACCGCAGTGTATGTCGTGTCTGGTGTCTGTAAACTCAATGCGGATGCAGTACGCGGTGTCACTATACTCAATGTGTATGCAGTATCCGGTGTCGGTATACTCAATGTATATGCACTAGCCGGTGTCGGTATATTCAATGTGTATGCAGTATTTGGTGTAGGTATACTCAATGTGTATCCAGTTTATAGTGTCGGTATACTCAATGTGTATGCAGTATCCGGTGTCGGTATATTTAATGTATATGCAATAGCCGATGTCGGTATACTCAATATGTATGCAGTATTTGGTGTCGGTATACTCAATGTGTTTGCAGTATCCGGTGTCGGTATATTCAATGTGTATGCAGTATTTGGTGTAAGTAAACTCAATGTGTATGCACTAGCCAGTGTCGGTATACAGTATTTGGTGTCGGTTTAATCAATGTGTATGCACTAGCCGGTGTCGGTATACTTAATGTGTATGCACTAGCTGGTGTCGGTATACTCAATGTGTATGCAGTAATTGGTGCCGGTATACTCAATGTGTATGCACTAGCTGGTGTCGGTATACTCAATGTGTATGCAGTATTTGGTGTCGGTATACTCAATGTGTATGCACTAGCCGGTGTCGGTATACTCAATGTGTATGTACTAGCTGGTGTCGGTATACTCAATGTGTATGCTGTATTTGGTGTCGGTATACTCAATGTGTATGCACTAGCCGGTGTCGGTATAGTCAATGTGTATGCAGTATTTGGTGCCGGTATACTCAATGTGTATGCATTAGCCAGTGTCGGTATACTCAATGTGTATGCAGTATTTGGTGTCGGTATACTCAATGTGTATGCAGTATCCGGTGTCGGTATAATTAATGTATATGCAAAAGCCGATGTCGGTTTACTCAATATGTATGCAGTATTTGGTTTCGGTAAACTCAATGTGTACGCACTAGCCAGTGTCGGTATACTCAATGTGTTTGCAGTATCCGGTGTCGGTATATTCAATGTGTATGCAGTATTTGGTGTCGGAAACTCAATGTGTATTCACTAGCCAGTGTCGGTATACAGTATTTGGTGTCGGTTTAATCAATGTGTATGCACTAGCCGGTTTCGGTATACTTAATGTGTATGCACTAGCCGGTGTCGGATTACTCAATGTGTATGCAGTATTTGGTGTCGGTATACTCAATGTGTATGCACTAGCTGGTGTCGGTATACTCAATGTGTATGCAGTATTTGGTTCCGGTATACTCAATGTGTATGCACTAGCCAGTGTCGGTTTACTCAATGTGTATGCAGTATTTGGTGTCTGTATACTTAATTTGTATGTACTAGCCAGAGTCGGTATACTCAATGTGTATGCAGTATTTTGTGCCGGTATACTCAATGTGTATGCACTAGCCAGTGTCGGTATTCTTAATGTGTATGCAGTATTTGGTGCAGGTATACTCAATGTGTATGCACTAGCCAGTGTCGGTTTACTCAATGTGTATGCAGTATTTGGTGTCTGTATACTTAAATTGTATATACTAGCCAGAGTCGGTATACTCAATGTGTATGCAGTATTTTGTGTCGGTATACCCAGCAACAATATTTATACCAATAAAACGTACACTTTCGATCAATCTCAAACGATGGTAAACATATGGCAGTCATCAAGAAACCTATAATAGAATGGGATTACCCTAAACGAGAACAAAATGGGCGGAACTAAACAGTTTAGAATTTGACAGGGTGATTTGAGGATTATATACATTTGTATATCCTGCATATCACAGACAACGCCAAGTGCACAATTTAAAAAGCAGGAATTATTGAACAATATCCAACTAAATATTATGGAACCAACATTCTATTTCATGTGTATGAGGACGCCGTGTGAGGTAAGACGGTCATGAGCCGGGATGATAGGCACAGCCAACCTATTTTTTGACAAAACCTTGTATGTTGTATTCGAGGCCGCTTTTGACATGGCATCTATGGCACGACCAAGCTAGAAACAGTCATGGCCAAATGAATCTGCTTATTCTGCTAATTAAGCCACTAACACAAAATGAAGGATTTGTAAGTATTGTTGGTAACGATTTTAATATACTGTATTATTGACTAAATAAAGTTATTTTCTATTAAGGGCTTGCCACACGCCTCCCAATCGCGTTCATCGATACATTGTAACAAGAAATGTATCAAAATCTCAATAATGGGAAAATGTCATTCAATGAAACATTGCACAAATTAATCTTACTAGTGTATCTTTATTTTGCTTAAGGTAAGATACGACAGAAAAGCAAAAAAAAAAAAGCTAGATCTTAAAATTTCTTAGAATTCTATTTACATTAATTAACAAAAACTAAGCGATACTAAACAAAAGTTTAAATTCCCACTTGAGTACAATGCTACTGACAAGAAAATGTTATCTACTTTGTAAAACAAATACATTTAAATACTAAAAGAGAAATCAGTGAGTGTCATTCGTTTACGCGACCAGGAAGCGTACAGGAAATTGAAGGTCAAACCGACTGGTAACGTTTACATATTTAAGTCACGAGGACACTATAACTTGTTGTCAGTATCATATTACTCATGTAGGCATTTAAAATGATTTGTGTGTTGTTTAGTTTTTGTGAATTAATGTAAATAGAAGTTGAGGGAATTTTTAGATATCGCTATTTTTCTTTACTGTTCTAACGTGCCTTACAATCTGCAAAATTAATAAGAGATAAATTAATAAAATATATTTGTGCAAAGTTTTATTTAACGGCATTTTACCGTTATTGAGATTTTGATAATTGTCTTTTTATCGATGAATAGGATTGGGAGGAGTGTATTAAGCCCTTAACAATGAAAGTTATGACATTAAACTGAAACTTTTTATTGATTTATTTAGTTAAACGCCTATTTCTATATACATATTCAATGGCGTTGTACAGTAAAACAAAGTAAAACAGTAAAGACATATATATATATAAAATGACATATACATGCAAATGAACGACAAATAAACACAATAAAATGAATTAAAGAAATCAGCCGAGTAAAATGTTCTAAGTATTGAAAGCTTATTAAGATGTAAAACAATAAAAATAATCTCAGTAGAAATTCTAGACACATTTTCATATTACGATCGGTTTACAGCTTAATCTTAATCTTAAAACAGTGCGTAAAAATCTCTAAAATAGTAGGTTTTGAGATTTTTCTTGAATATTTCCATAGAAGAAGACTGTCTTATATACAGAGGTAATTTATGCCAGAGAGTTGGACCAACGGTGCTAAAACGTCTGTCTTTAAATGTATACACCGTGTTAGCGGTCTATACTTGGCTTTAGGTCTCGCTGTAATCTGGGTCTACACTACAATCTGGGTCTAGATTATAAGTATCTTACATGACCGCGAGTGGAAGACGGGGTTTTCCCAACCCGAGGGACAGCGGGGGATAGGAGGAACCGAGCTTTAGCGGTCATGTAAGATACTTTTTCTTGCATACCAACTTATCTTTTTATTTTAAAAGGTAAAAAAACAACAATTAAAATGCGACGAAACACAATCTGTACAAAATAAAGCTTAGTTCCCCGTGGGGGACCTATCTGCGGATGAATAAACGAATGAAATGGCCAAATTACTCATATTACGTGCTCAGTAATAGTTCCTCGTCTACAGCGTATTTTTCTCTTATTATTTTTAGATAAACAACTTTTAAATTATTTTTGTTTCATTGTTTCTAAGTATTGATAATAAAAATCCGAAAAATATATGATCTTTTGAAATATGTTTGGATCATACGTACAGCCATGACGTAATAGACATGTAGATGTTTGAATTTAGTCCGGTAGATTTTTTAGAATTATTTCGTTTCCTAGACGTTTTAAGACCATGTCGCTCGATTCAAAATTGATCAACGTAACACAATGATTCATCATATCCCGACATTCGAATAAATCCAGGACTTTCATTTTTTAATTTCATAAACTTTCAAGAGATAAAAATTTATCCGCTGCAAATTTCAAACATGGCAGCACATACAGAGCACATGGGACACATCATGGTGTTTTTAAAGGATTTTTGCTGTAACGTAAGATTTCCTGCTAACATATCGATAGTTCAAACACAGAATAACAGTTTAAATGGCTTGACAATAAATCAAAACAGTGACAGTTTGCAAATAATCGTTTAAACATTCAGTGTTTGTTGTTATCAGCGAGTTGTGTTGGACAAAGGCGTATCCAGTCACCACTTTCACCGGATTACGTGTCGGAGTGCCTTCGTTTGCGATTGAAAGAAATTTGTTTACACCACCAGTTATTCTACAATTATTTAAAATGCGACTTGACTGTAACTGACAGACCTGGTACGGGTCTGACAGGATTTCCACGGATTGTTGATTCGCATCATGGAGGCATCAGCTGATCAGTTGTGGTCAGCACATTCGAGATTTCACTTTGCTGAACACATGTTTATGTACGATAATTATTTAATGAAGATGGATTTTTGCGTCGAGTGACGTGGATAGCTTGTGTATCGATGATATCTGCTGCTACTAGGTGCCTTCATCACTTCTCTGCCCCAGCCCTGCTGTGCTAAGACCAACCTTTAAAGCCAGCTGCTTTATCAGGGAAGATGACCAGTATACAGCTTGTTTTTTCTTCAATCAGACAACGATGACCAGTATACAGCTTGTTTTTTCTTCAATCAGACAACGAACAAACAGTTGATCTTTGGGTCCATTTGCAAGATAAAATAGAAAGGTCTGGTCCTGGAAGTAAGTGTTGATTTTCATTTTTGTTTAGACAAACATACGCCTTTTCTCCAAAATGTGTTTTAAACTGCCCCCCCCCCCAAAAAAAAAAGAGGGTCTACACAGGGTCTACACTACATCTGTTTTGCTTTGATAGATTGGAATTGTTGTCAGTCTATCCAAACCGAAAATTACTATCAAATACCAAGTTATCTGAAAATTTGTGTCCCGACTTTATAAGCGTTGTTAGTCAGGACACAAATTTTCAGAGAACTTTGTATTTGATAGTAAATTTGGTGTGGAAAGACTCGTGACCGTCTATCAAAACAAAACAAAAAAGATGAGTTTATGTAGTGTAGACCCTCTTTTTTTGGTGGGGGGGGGGGGGGTCATGGGGTTTTGGAAAATCATTTTTGTTCACATTTTTATACATTATTCATTGAAAACGGAATGAATGTATGTAATCAATTAAAGCAATGAATTAAATTATAAAACTTTAACTTTCAAAATGTTAATGTTACGAGTTTCAAATTCTATGGTCAACAATCTCTAACATTATTATTACCCCACTCATCAGCTCATGAAATTACATGTTCTGAATATTATTCAGTGAAATATATTTTAAAACGTGAATTTTTAAACAGTAGCCTACTAAATTTCTAGTATAGTTGTCATGGTTTGGATAATCTACACAACAGAGTAGAATCTCTCTATATAGTGAATTTGTTAGATACATGTACTTGGACCTTTAAAAAAGTGAAAAATGCATATCAGGAAGCGCCACACTCAGAAAACTCAGCCTCCCCATGCAGCTGTAAATTGGTTGCATATTGTCAATTGTCAGTGGAAAATGCAAACATTGTATCTAAATTTCATGATTTTATTCTCTTCGGCTTTCAAAAGATGTATCTAGCCCCCATGAATTATTGTCGGTGAAAATTGCAAACGTACAGTACTGAAAATCAAGAAATTGACATTTTTTGCGTTTCCACTCCGTTTCATTTCCATTTCAATTGGCAACGTTTTCCGCTGCGCTTCCATTCCGTTTCCGTTGCGTTTCCATTCCGTTTCCATTTCGATTAAAACGCTTTTAACGCTGCGTTTCCAGCGTTTTTTTCCGTTTCTAGCGTTTCTTCCGTTTCTAGCGTTTCTTCCGTTTCTAGCGTTTCCAGCGTTCCATTTCCGCGTCCGTGCGTTATTACCGTTTCCACGGTTAAATATTTTCGTTCAACAAATTTCAGTAACTGTTGTAAATGTCAAAACATGTAGATTTCTATCAAATATAATGAAATATGGAGAGAAACTTCAGACTGGCATTACCATGTTTGCATCAAGACTAAGACGTGAAGGCGATCCGATCCGGCGAAGGAAAACAATGAGAACTTCTCCATGTAAATTAATTAAATGCTTTTGGGACAGCTTAGATAATGATACATTTATAAAAACTATAAAGCCCTCAGTATGATTCTCCTAAATTCTCTAAAAGCGGTATTCATTCGCTCTTGCTTATGATTTAGTTATTTCTTAAAAAAGAGTCAAATTAAGAATGTCGCAATGTACATGTAAATTCCCTAAAATTTCGGTAATTTATCTGCCTCGGGCAAATGTTGCCATGACAACTATCAGTGTTATCTACATCTTATCGGCAATAAAATCGTCAAATCGCTTACAAAGAATTATAGATGGTCAATTATGAAATAAGGCATCAAACTGAATTTGACAAAAACTTTAGAATTATTAATCTGTTAATTTGAAAACAACAACGTTGTTTTAAAATTAACAGAAGATTATTATTTATGTAAGCGACCCTATTTTAGCATGGTAGCGTTATCACTGCACGTATGTCAAGTCAGATTAAATAAAATTACTGAATTATTAGCATCAGTTTGCTAGGTAATTTTTAGTGATTTTAAACATTTTAAGTCAATATAATGTTAATTACTATCAAAAAACGATATAGTTGAAGATTAATATTAAGTTCCCGCAAATTCTCAACGCGGGGCACACGTGCGTATACATGACTCGAGCTGACGCCAGTACTAAGTGTTTGAAGAACATTATCTGCACGATAATTATACCTTAGAGTGTTTTTACCATTGTATTTCTGACACCACTATAAACTTTATTTTCTTATGAAGATTTAACATTATTGAGAAAATATAAAGCGAAACATCTTAATCATTTAGGTGCTGAACTATTTAGCTCCGGCGGTGTAACCCTACGAGCGTCCCGATACGACAGATACTTATCTTTCGCTATTCACGGGACATTAATTTCAATTCAATTTATATTAATTTAAATATCTGAGTAAGATGCAAATGCGATAAGCTATTGTTGCCATTTGTTTTGTTTTTGAAGCATGCATGCGTATTCGAAAAGTAGGTTGTTTAGAAACTGAAACTTTAGAAACAAATATTTTATACAATTACGCGTATGTAAATTCAGTGTTGCGATAATACATGTACAAAGTTACTAAGCTTTATAAAGTAACTTTGGATATTTGTTCAGTATAAAAAACAAACATACAAAGTGCCTACTGTTGATAATTCAAGGGAGATAATTTTCTCGAAACTTGCTATTGCTGAATAATTATATTTAGACGAAACGCAACTTGAAATAAATATTGGACCATATTTAAATTTAATGTTATTAAATGTTATATTTTTCGTATTATTTGGAAACTAAAAATAAACAACAAGATCAGTAATAAATAACAACAGTTACTATCTACAGGTCAAAGATCACCGCCAGTGAAATCTAATGTAAGAGATCGTATTGATAATTGAAAGCCTTTTCAATGCAGAAAGGATTCGACAAAATCTAAAATTGAAACGTTTAGTATTTGTTAAAAAGTTGAATGTTGAAAGCAATATTTCTATCTGTGACCGATAAATGCATAATTCTGATCGCAAGCATCGTGTCATTCATGCTAATCGTTCTTAGACCTAAACTAAAACAGAACACAAATACCACCCACGACGAAACCCTTCACGTGCTTCGCGCAAGAAGCGTGCATCTCGTGCAAATCATGTCTTTTTAATTGCACACGTCTGACGTATTGTTAACGTTTCATTGTACGTCATAATAAAAATTATTATGTATTTTACGTCATATGTTTATGGTGTAATAGGCGAGCAAACAACGTGTTTTTCGAACAATTCAAGCGGTTTTTACCGTCAATTTTCAGACATTTGATATTATTGTCAGCGTTTGATTGTAGGTGATATTAAATGACGAATGTTAAATTCCTGAAAACATATTTTTCCAAAGGGCAGTTGATGTTTTTTTCTGTAACTAAAATAAACCATTGCAACTTTTTATTTCGTTTTTCATTTTTGAATTCCCGACGCAAGAAATAAAATAATGTTGCTATGTCCGTACTTTTTTCTAGATCTCTTCAATATCGCGTTTTAAGGCTAGAAAACAAATAAAAAACAACACATCTTCAAATTTTCAGAGATAAAAAACGTGCATGCATAAACAAAGGTTCAAGTGAAAAAATATATTCACCCGAGGTCCTTATGCATATACTTGTAGCGAAATGTCTAATCTTTCGATAAATGTGTAACAATTGCTCGATCAGTGCTAAATAATGGTAAATATTTAGACCGATCATTTCATGAAACAAGTGTCTCACGAAGCGTCATTTCGACAACTATTATTTTCGTTACAATTAATTTCGTACAAAGAAACGGTTAGAACGTTACTATAAATAATCGGGTGACCTAGAAACGGTAAAAACGCTACTATAAATAAGTGGGCCGTTTCTAGCGTTCCGATTATTCCGTTTTTACCATTTCTAGCGTTTCAAGCGCTCCGATTATAGCGTTTCTACCGTTTCAAGCGTTCCAAGCGTTTTAAGCGCTCCGTTGCATTTCCATTTCGATAGCGTTCCGTTTCCATTCCGTTTCCGTTTCAACATAGAGTGAAAAGCGTTTCATTTCCATTTCCACTCCGTTTCGTTTGTCAATTTCGTGATTTTCAGTACTGTACCTAACCCCATAACATCAACTTCGCTTCCCCACCCCACGTATCAGCAAGATCCACAACCGTGATAGCTGATCTGGATCTACACTGTTCTCATGTGCAATAAAAGTCATATATATTGAGTTAGCAAGACCAGTTTGATCCAGATCCACCTGCACTACTACATACTCATTCCTGATCTTCATGTTTGTTTCAGATTAGGTTATTATTGTCAACAATGGGAGCAGTGTAGAACATGCATCAACATGCTGGTAGATCTGCATCGTCAGGATCTAAACATAATAGCAACTTCAGGCCCTGTCCTGACTACTGATGTAATCCTACAGTGATGTTGGGATAGAGTTTGACTTATCAACAACTTCTAGACCTTTGTCAATTTCTTTATAGTGAAATCCTACAGTTGATGTGGCCTTGGGACCTACATTTAAGGGCCTTGCCATCAATATTGGTTTTTCAGTTAATGTATCAGAACTGAAGCAATCGAAGACATCCTGAGGACGAACTTGAACTTAGTCTCCAACTTTAAATGAGCAAATTGTCATTGTTACAGAAGTTGCAGAGCTCCAATGAAAAAAATTCGTACTGTGTTTATTTTGTAATCTAAAAGTGCTTATTTCCCTTTTAACTTGATATTGGTCATATTTTTAAGAAGTTGCATGTAAAACTAGTTTATTGTTTATTTTTTTTTTATTTTAAGGTAAGACCTGTGTAATAGGCTTTATTAGGAATCCAACATCTGATTATATTTTCATCAACTGCTTCATACCACTGACTTGTATGCAAAATTTTAATGATTTTCACCTGTAGTTTTTCAGATTTTTGGTTTTTTTTATTTAAAAAAGTGAGAAAAACATGAAAGTATCCAATTTTTTAATCGGTGACAACATTTTTTGTTATTGATAAATTCAACCCTAATTTTTTACAGTTTATCCAAAATATGTTATATTTTACTAAACCAATTTAAGATATAATATATAAATACAGAATTTGTCTTAAAATGACATTTTTTTGACCAAATAAATTTAAAAAATGCATTTTTTATATTTCACGAGACTAAATTAATGAAAATTGTGCAAAATCCTGATTGGTGCAATATATCAAACTTTACCATTTTTAACTATATACCTTTAACAAAATTTAAACAAAATTTCAGAGAAGTTTCCCTACAAGCAAGCTGACGTTGGCCCAACGTTGGCATTTGGTTGTATGGTTGGCGTAACGTCGGCATCGGGTGAACAACGTTGGGCCAACGTTGGCCCAACGTCGTTCTCTAAAGTAATGGTAATCGGCACATCGACATTGGTTCAACGTTGGGCCAACGTTGTAAAAATGACGTCATATTTACAACATTGTGCCAACCGCCAAAATATACATGTTTATTTTACACTATTAAAAAGGCTGAGTTCCTCATATTCTAGGTTTATAAAAAATAGAGACATATTGAGCGCATAAAAAACTTTATTAAAAACTAGATCTGTTTGCTGACAAACTGGCTGGTAAACGGACAAACTGATAAAATATTGAAAATGTTGTGTACTTGAAAAATATTTTTATGTTATATATGAAATTCACATTGCGTATCTGTCTTGATGTTAATATATTAACTGACACTTTAATAAAATGATCTTTTCCAGTAAATACTAACACTATGTGGATGTAATCATGCGATTATAAGTTGTAAAGATAAAGATAAGAACCACGTGTTATTTGTGGGGTCAAGCTTTTTACAGCTGAATGGTCAGTAATCTAGTTACCATAGTAACCTTGCAATTAGAAACGGAAGAGAAATTGTTATAGGATTAATAGCTCTTTGTGCAATGTACATGTACACATTTTGAGCAACCAATATAGCGGTGTGCTTGTAAACAAAGGAGGATTTTTTTTCGAATTTTCGTTGGCAGAACAATAATGTAAGTATCTAGATCTCTCTTATTTTTAATTTAACAGTTTTATATACTGAAAAAAAAACTTTATTAACTTTTTTTTCATTCTTTTGATAATATAAACTAGACAGTATGCTGTCTTGAAATATAAACTTTAAAACTCATAGTTTGAATCAATTGTAGATAGTTATGATTGGACATTTCCTTTGGTTCAATCCATTATTTGTTAAAGGAGGTAATTGAATATTTTCAGACGGGATTTACTTCGTCAGTTTATAAGATTATAACATACTGACTTAACCTTTTCTTCCTTTTATCACAGTCGCTAACAGTGTAGATCCAGATCTAGACAACTGTGCCATCTGATCAGGATCTGCAATCTTTTCTTCGTGATCAGAATTAACATGATAAATAAATACGAGCATTGTAGATTCTGATTAGACGGCACGGTTGTGTCAGCTGATCTTGATCTTCACTTTTCGAACATGCGATAAATGCGTTTATATGGAGGATAGGTTTCAAACTTAAAACATATCTTCTGCATGAAGTGTAGATGTGCGCGTTTGGCTATGATTTTATATTTGATAATTTTGAATGTTCTCATTTTCTATTGTTAACACTATAACAGCCCTTATTATATTTTATTGCAGAAACGTCTAAGAAAAACAAATTGTGTGGGATAGCAACAGATGCTGAAATCAGCAATCTTATTAAGGACTGGTTTGACTATGCCAGTGACAGAGAGAGGAAGGAAAAGAAAATGAAAGAGAAGAACAAATAAAAGAGAAAGAAAGATCCAAGTAGAAGAGAGCAATGCTCAAGAAGAGAAGAAAATGAAGAAGAGTCATCATGATAGAAAAAAAACATAAGGACTTTACAATCTATCTTTATAAAATAATGTGACATTTATTGTCTACACTATAGTATATTTGAACATGATATTCTGTTCGTAAGATCATTTGTATGAAACACTTAGATTTTATCAATTTTGAAAATATTTCTACTGGTTTTGGTTTGATTAAATATTAAATGTCAAACAAACAGCTACTTTCTGGCTTTTCTTGTGGAAGATGAGCCTTGAGATGTCCTGATGAAAAACAAATCTACACAAAACCAACAGAGGACCACCTCAGTGTGTTTCTCACGCATCCTCTTTCGGATTTAGAATGTCACAGAAGAATCACATTTTTGCCGGGTTTCGAACCACTACTTCTGAATAAGAAGTCAGTCACTCAAAGTTTTTATGGCACAGTGTAAAGCAAATCTTATTCCAATGGAAATTAAGAAGTTCTAACGTTGGGCCAACATTGAACCAACGTAAATTTAAATTTTTTAATGTTGGGCCAATGTTGGGCCAACGTTGGCAAAATTGTGTTGAAATTCCAATGTTGGCCCAACGTTGGGCCAACTGAACAAAGCCGACATTGCGACGTTGGCCCAACGTTGAGCCAACATGTTGGCCCAACGTTGGGCCGATGAGCAAAATTACATAGGGCCAACGTCATATGCCAACGTTGGGCCGACGTAACCGACGACATTGGCCCAACGTTGGGCCAACGTCAGCATACTATCTGGGTTACCGTCCAGTTTTAGAAATTTTCAATTTGATGACTTGAATAAACACTATTCTGATAGCGAAACCCCCTTTAATCTTGATTATTGTGCTTATTTTAGTTTAAATCATGACAATTTTATATTCAATGACAGAATAACACAGGAAAAAAAGAAATATGCCAATTATTTAAGCTCTAGGCTTACAAAAAAAAATTAGCTTTCCAGTGGGATTCGAACCCTGGTCCTCTTGCATAAGAGAAATCTATTCTAATTTACTACTATAGTTACCTCCCTTGGATACTCTTCTGGATATAGGTATTCATTACACAGGTCTTACCTTAAGGTGGCAGAAAACGGTTAATCTGATATATCGCAAAACAGAGAATCACAGCCGACACGACAAGTCCACTTGCTCCCTACTAGCACATACCTGAAACAGAAAGGGCACATAACTGACATCACAATGACAAACAGTTTATGAAAACAAAGCAAAATTATATTCAAAACATATCAGTTGATTTTTAAGCACCATTAACTTTCACATTCTGGTCGTGAAAACTGGTCGGTCGACTAGGCAAAATTTCAAACATTCATCAGTTCACAGCTTTCCTATTGCCAATGACCAAAATAATTGCTTGCCACTCACACATGGTAAAATCCCTACTGATTCATTAAATCATACTCAAAATATACCATAACCACCTCGATTTTGCACTACTCACACTTGTTTGTATGCCCCTTGAGAATTGCAAGTTAAACTGAAGGCAGAGCCAGAAATGTATTAGTTTCGCATTTCCAAGCACCTGCCTCACACTGAAAGTGTCAAGGTCAAAAAGAGCATGTCAGACAAATTTTGGGGATCCTAGCTACAGATGTGAAACTACAAATATAGCATCTAAAAATATTTTAAAGTGTCATGAAGCTTACAGTTTGCCCACTTACCTCTTATCTTCAAATTTGACCGGGGCCAATTCGCATCTACGGCTACAAACTCTTTACTACCTCCTAATAATACTGATTGCCAAATAAAATTGCACAGAAATAAAGATCGAAACAGTGTGTTGTATGACGTCATTGTTTATGAAAGTAGTCCCGAAAGTAGTTCCTATATGCACGTGCCCTGTATCTTTTCCCTAGGGAAAAGATAAGATTTTCCTTCCCCGGTAAAACACGCGGAAACACTTATCCGGTATGCAAGAATAAGATATGGTTCTGTAATTGGATATGGTTCTGAACTGAGATCTGGGTACATTTTTGGATTTGTGTCTACACTGCGAACTGGGTCTGTAAATGTGAACATTTTCTTTAGTTTGTTCTACACTGGGATCTAGGACTCGCTGTTATCTGGGTCTACACTAAGATATCGATCTGCAATATGGCGTGTCAACAATGTGATATGGGTCTAAACATAGAACTAGTTTTACATTGAGATCTTCTTCTATGGCGATCTGGGTCTTGCTGTTTGCTGGGTTGACACTGAAATTTGGGTCAACACTCTGGGTCTTAACTTTGATCTAGGTCCGAACTAAGATCTGGGCCGACACTGAAATCTAAGTTTTCCTATCAGCTTCGTATGGGTCTTGTTGTGATCTGAATATTCCTTTATATCTGGGTCTACATTGAAATCTGGCTACACTGAGATCAGATGTGAAAAAATCTGATAAACACTAAGAAAGTAAGTGTTTATTTCGCGAAGTTTTAACAATTAAGAATCTCACTCACTAACAAATGATTCCTTCCCTTGAGGGATTCGTATTCGCTGAAACTCTGCTAAATAAACACCAACTGTAACTTAATTTGAAAAACCCAGTTTACATCATTAGACGACAATTGTTCTAACAATATGTTAGAATCCTTGTTCTGGCACAGATATATCAGATGCCTGATGGATAGTCTGTTAAATCAAACAAAATTGATAATAACAGTTTTAATCAATTAATTGCTTATTTATTTATAAACTTTACATAATTATATACTTCAAATATATGTTCAAAGGTAAAACAAACACACAGATCATTGTTTTATAGAAATGTTCAATTAAGGAATCATTCTTATTTTGGTGCGGTTCATGCAGATTGGACGTACACCCGAGAGCTGGCAAATCCATAAAGCGCGCCAAAATAAGAATAATTACGTATATTTACATTTTATCTATTTTTTATTTAAATAAACCTAAGTCGAACGCTTTCAAAAATTAGTATTAAGTGAAAAAAGGGAGTAATACGTGGGAGTTTTCAATAGTAACAGCCATGACGTTACTGACGTCATTATGGGTCATGCAATTCATGCAAAATGAACCGATTTTTTTTTAAACCAAGAAATCAATAGGATTGTAAATATTTAACAATATGCATGTAAAACTGTTACATGTTATCCAGTATATACATGAACAAAATCTATACAGTCGAAACCTGTCTTCAAAGACCACTCAGAGACATCCCAAAAGTGGTCTTTGATGGCAGGTTGTCTTTGTTAACAGGTATTTAAATTAATAGAAAAAATAAAACGTGGTCTTTATCCACAGGTGGTATTTGTTTACAGACGGTATTAAGCAAAGGTTGGAATGTATACACGTGTATTATCAGTATTTCATTGTAACAATTATTTTCATTAATAAATACAGTTTTGCCTTAGCAAATAATATATATGTACTATCAATGTACACAAACACTCGTTACACAATTTAGATGTTTTGTTGTGTGTGTGTTTTTCTTTTCAATATTAATGCCTATAAAAGAAAACATGTAAAAACAACTATATCGTTATGTAATTATTTTGTTGGGGACTCTCATTAAACTGTTTGTTTTTTAACTAAAACCGACGAGGAGTTCGTATATACATGTATCGCCGAATGAATACTTCAGAGATACTTGAAAGGTCATCCACTTCAGTTTAGTAAAAATAAATTAAAATCTTAAAAATTCTGTCACTTTTATGTACATGTATTATTTTCTTTAATTCACAAAATTTTTATGGTTAAATGTTAATCCAGCCTGCTTTAATATTTAATAACTTTATTGGGTTTTTTTCAGAGTCAGTGATGCATCGCCATCATCGTTGATACTTAAATCTTTTAATAGTGATAATGTAGGAGTTGACTTGATCACGTTGACAATAGAGACCCACTTCTCTCTGGATGGTCCCTTACAGTACTCAATCTCCACCGTGACGACCTGTGGCATACCGCCGACACTGAGCAACAGTTTTCTCCACTCCTTGGATCTCATTGTAATAAACGCGAAGTTAACGGTGATACTCTGTGGTAGCTGGCCGATGCTGTGAAACACTTTACGCCAAGAAGCAGACGACAATGCAACCAACCATAGATCCACGCGTTCTAATTTTGTCATTGCAGGCGTTAAGCGCGGTATGACGTCATCCATATCGATGTTGTCAAGCTTGAGATGCTGGAGCTGATGCTGTAGCTGTGTTAATGTATGATTGATTTGGATCATCTGGCTGGTTGACATGGTGCCTAACCCTAATGATGTGAGGACCGGTGCTGTACGGAGATCTTTCAGCAGGGAGGTACAGGCACTGTCTGTCATCCACCACAATGGCACGAAATCGAACTTTTCTAGACATGTCGGGGTGAGATGTAGCTCTCTACATGGTACGCAGTAAAGATACAACATCTTCAGCTTGTTTATACGGTGTAGGTTCAAGGTGACGTCACAATCACGGTGGTCCTGATCCTTGTGGTTCGAGCAATCTATGTAAAACAGCTTGATCTGTGTCAGTGTTGTGGTCTGGCTGATATAAGCGTAAAGACGTTTCATGTTACTGTGAGTCATGTGAACGTAAAGAAGATACAATGATTGTAAGCATGTCAGTCCTGTCAGCGCCGTTATACCGCTATCAGACAGAGACATATATTTCTTTTGAGTTCCTGATAGTGTCAGACATTTTAACTTATGGGCATGTTCAGTGAGGATGTTAGTCAGCCATACTGGTTCCGTGTCACAGTCATCTACTATCAATGTCTCCAGGCAGGTGAACACTCCAGGATTCAGGTTATTAACAAAGCTTGCTATTTTCTCATCTGGAGATTCTATGTACAGAGATTTCACGTTACCATTACATAAGATAATTATTTTGTTTAAAACTGTTAAATCATCGTCTGTTAGTCTGTCATCAAGCACGATGTCGTATAGATGGATTGAACAACTTTCGTTTATATTTCTCAAACATTCTTGAAAGCATTGTATCTGCATTGACTGGTAAGATTCAATTGTTCTCCTATTGTCATTATAAACCGAGTATTCCCAGGGAGTATAAATGTCAGACCTAAATCGACATGTAACTTCGTCACGTTCAACGATCTTCTGAAGCTCACCGGAAATAAATGTATATGCTTCATGATTCATACCGCAAACAAAAACAAACAGGTTGGACATTTCTAAGGTATTTTCAAGGGATGAACATGCATTAAAAATAGTTGATTGTACAGTATTGTTTTTCCATTCTGAAGTGATATAAATCGCGGAGAAAAATTCCTGCACCGACTTGTGATGAAAGAAAACTTTATACCGCCTTTCTGCGAGTATGCTATTGTCCTTGGTTTGACACAAAAGCCCAATTTTGAAACAAAAATCAATTTCTTGCTCGGTCATGTACTGAGTAACTACTTTACTATCGAAAATCAAAGACGATTCTTTTTTCTCGAGAAATAATGCAAAAAATGCTAATTTGCCTAGCTTCATAATTAGGCTGATATACAACTTACATGTCTTGTTCTCTTTCATACAGATCGGTACTGCAACGTAATCGTTTGACTGTACATTGATGCCTGGCACAATCTTCTTAATTATACCACGTTTAAGTGTAAATTCAGTAATGTTACTGTAAATTTCACATTTTGATTTACCAATAGGAAGGCCACTAAAGAACAAGCACATAAGCTGGAGCAGAATATACGGAATGTAAATAACTGCACCGATTTGAGTTAATTTGACTTCTTTATCAAAATCTGCTCTCCTTTTCCCCGCTAAGTTTAATCCCTTTTTATTTAGCATTCGGACTGCTTTTTTTCAAGCTGTTTACGTGTCTTTTTATCGAACTCGGAAATTTCAATATGCCGATCAATATTATGTTCTGACAGCCCTATCGTTCCTAGCTTCCACGGCCTCGACGTGGTGAGCACCGTGCAACTGTCCGGATAGTTGTTGTGGGGTACTGCTGGCAATTTTCTACATTTGTCCGGGTGTTCCCACTCGTCGAGGCCGTCGACGATAATTAAGCACTTACGTTCGTATAATAGCGTCTGTAGAAACTCTTTTGTGTAAAGTGTATTTCTTGGCAAATTTTCTGTCACCATTTGAATAATCAAATCATCGAGCTTGCACTTGGGTTCGGATTGATAGTCCCTTAAGTGAAGTAGGAATAAAAGGTCAAAGTATTTCATCGCATCTAACTCTGCATCCTCATATTTCTCTGTCAGTGATTCCAGTGGGCTGTTTGCTTGACACCATGCCATGGTAATCTTTTGTGAAAACGAGGTCTTTCCACACCCAGCGTTTGCCGTTATGTATATCTTTTTATATCGAACGTTGTCGCCGCTGAGAAATATCTTACTGACTGAAGCTCTCTGTCGTTTTGTTGCATCTTTATCTGACGATTTCTGTCCCATGAGTGCTATATTACCCTTTCCAAAATGATAAGGTTTGTCGTAAGCCCACAGGGGAGGAGTTACGTATAAATCTTCTAAAGTAACTTTGTGTTCCTCGACCAGCGGAGCTGCAGGTATTTGGCACTCGTTCTCACGGTAATATGTGATAAGGTCTGCTCTAATATCTGTAAAGCAAACCGTTTATGTAGACAATTATTAAAATATTTGACTAAATAGATCTAGAAGACTTAAGAAAGCTTAAGATACAGGTACAAATTCAAACTCAGACCAGCGATGTTAAGCAGCAACCATTTTGATCGCTACTAAAGGCCCTTAGGCAATATCGCCTTGCAGTAACCTATTATACCAATCTTCCACTATCGCTATTGATAAAACCCGGCAACATCGACTGACAGCAACCCATCCGGTTGACCTGTCACTAAAATCCAACAATATCATTTGGCAGCAACCAATCGCTACATTCTTCAACATCGCCGAGCAAGAACCCGCTTGCGAAAACAAGACAACATCGCCTAAAAACAACCAATCCGCTTTTGATATCGCAAAAACCAGCCTAATTATACAGCCTATCCGCTTGCGCTATAGCAAAAATTAGCCAACATCGCATAGCAGCAACCTGCGATATCGCAAAACACAACAGCCAACATCGCCTGGCAACAATTAATCCGCTTGCGCTATTGCAAAAGGCAGCTAAAATTGCAAAGCTACAACAGATCCGCTTGCGCTATGTCAAAAACAGACAATATCGCCTAGCTACAACCAATCCACTTTTTCTGTTGCAAAAATATTATAATCGCCTAGCACCAACCAACCCAATCCGCTCGCGTTATCGAAAAACCATCGCATAGCAACATCAGATCTGCTTGAGCTATAGTAATAACAAGCAATAATCGTCTACCAACAACCATTTCGCTTGCGCAATCGCAAAATCCATCTGGCAGCGCCGTGTAACAACCAATGTGTCTAACAAAATATGTGTTTAATAATATAGGTGTTAAAGGGTAGAGCACAACTATATATTACCACTGTATAGCAATTCTTCTTCGGATGCGGGCGGTATCTCTTCCAGGACTGATTGGTTGGTACCTTGCCGCTGCAGATCTGAAGTGGGGAGATAATTATTTTGAACAGCATTTAGTTGACATGATATTTATTATAACTGCTTTACTATGCTTTTAAAACGTTCCCTAAACCCCGAGCACCGATTATGAATTGACATGATTAGTAATATCGGAGTAATGGGAAGCATGTTTTTTTTTTTATTTCTTGCAAACATAATTGAAACAAAAGACAGGTGGCTGTTTAGAAGAGAATCATTTTAATTCTAGTTAAAGTTAATGTTTCCCAAATTCCAGACATCTGATAACTGTAAGTCTTTATCAAATTTATTCGTACGTATAGAATTTGTATCACGAGAAACGGTTGATTTAATATTCGCAATTTTATAAAAATTGAATATTGTCAAATTTACCGTGTTTCGTGGCGGTCAAAGTTCGTCTATTTATACATATATAGTTATTAGTTTGTGTAAAGCCAGACAAGTGATTATTTAATAAAGCAAATAGCCGGAATCCCTCTCAATATATTATTTCAACAATTAACATTACTCTTCAACAAAAAGGATTTTATACGCACATAGTTTCACAAAATCGTCGCCTATATTATGTTAGTTTGCATATTTTCGGGAATGAGATTATATAAGTTATTATAACGTTCTAACTTTCAATACTGTTACAAATATTCACGATGTACTGTATAATTAAGTACATTTATCGAAATTATAAATATTGTTTAAACCAACAACCAATCCGCATGCGCTTCGCTAAACCAGCCATTATCGCCTAGCAGCAACAAGTCCGTTCGAGCTATCGCAAAAACTAGCCACCATCGCCTAAAACAACCAATGGGTCAATAAAACTATGTTTTACACAACTAATTGTCACCTTTGTCACCTTTGTACAGCACATCGTCTTCTGATGTCGTTGGTATCTCTTCCAGTACTGCTTCGTTGGTAACTTGTAGATGCAGATCTGAAGTTAAGAGATAATTTTTAACAATTTTAGTTCACATGATATTGAAATAGTACTGCTTTACTGTGCTTTCAAAAGTGTTTATTAAGCACGATTTTGAATAATACACTGAATGTCAATAAACGCAATATTCGCACATTGTAAGTTGTGAAAAAATAAACATTACACTTTTACATTAATAACTTTATAAAACCAAGTTCCGCCTTACGTAAAATGACAATGGAGTCATTTCTTGACAGAAGTAGTCCATGAATTTCAGCTAATTAATGACTCACCCATTTTTTAAAGTCAGGTACGTTATATTTTTTTATACATCACCTGAATTTCAATGATGTTCATTTGAATCGAACAATATAACGTTTTTAAATGTACCACTATATAACAAAGATACTATGGGCAGTATATTTCTATTGGGAAGTGTTTAATAAAATATTTTAAGGTATACATGTAAAATAAAACCCCGACGTAATCAAAACAAAAAAAATAATATCCGAACTTTGCAAAATTAGTTGAAACAAAAAAAACAAAGCCAATTTTGTATGACATTTCCTTGGAATGTATACACTTCAGTCCTAACTCATAATAAAGGAAATAATTTTTGCAAACACACTGCACTGTTTGAGTTTTAAAAGGTACCTTAAAAATGTGCAAATTTTTAACGTACCTGACAAACAATTACAACTATTCAAAACTTGAACAGTTTCAAAACATTTGCAAAGTAACATAGTCGTATATACAATTGGTTTGCTGTAATTGTAATAAACAAAATATATTTCTAGCTATATTATTGACAGTAATGAATCTAACATCGATTTGTAAAACAGTTAACGTACATGACATGATACGAATCTGTTGTGTTTGTGCTCAAATATTTCTGTTGTAACCGATGTATAAGGGCGAAATATGTGTGTATACGTTAGATAGTGCCAAGAAAATAAAAAAGTAGGGAAAATAACTTTTTTTTATTTAAAGAATCGTGTTTCATGTACACGTACCTGACTTTAACGTACTTGACAGTCATTTTTCTTTTTAATTTTCTGCTATGCAATCAATATATAAACTGCCACAAATGCATGTTTTACTTAAATAAAAAAATAGGACTGCATGAAAAACGAAGAACAATGATACGGAAATATAATTTCAAAACTACGGACGAGCAAGTTAATATACTATTTAACGTACCTGACAAATTCTTACGTCCCACCTGTAATTTTATTTTCTCTCAATCTTAGATTTGATGATTCGACGATTCCATTTTAGTTGATTTCATTCCACATAATTATACTTTAAGACTTAGTAAGCCAAAGTTTAATGTTTGTTGGTGACGTCTACGTTTGTTAAAGTAAGTATAAAAGCATTTAGCGTTCCTGACCAGTATATTTGCGACAATCATTTCATAAATCTAGGTTAGTCAGTTTCTCGGAGAATAGTATAATTTTAAGTTACTTCGAATAAACTATACCATACCCGTTAAAACATGGCCTAACATCGGCGTTTTGTTTCCTAATAAGCTTAAGGTTTACGTTAATATTAATATAGACCCCTTTGCGACAGACTATTTCTAGGAATTTTCGGCTATTCTGATGTCAACTATGACGATATGAATAATTATAATTCATTTCTAGTGTTCGTATGATGTTTGCTATATACTAACCATATCGAAATACGAGTTGAACCAACATTTCTTGCTAATGTCACTCAGGGACTGCGACATGAAAAAATTGAAAATGTCATTTTTTCTGACATTCAATGAATAATCATAATAATATCAGCGAATTGGATAGCTGCTTTTGACATGTGGGAAAAGTATTTGTAAGAAAACTTATAGTGTTTGGTTTTAGTGTTGTTCTTTTCATTTCAGGTAACATGAATCATAATTGTAACTGGCCTAGTGTTATGCGATACATATGTCTCGAGTGGCTGCTGGTGAACGTTTGGCAACAGTCTGTTTACAAGAGAATACAGTGTGATTTTATGCTGGCACATTGTCTGCTAATAACACGAACTTCTAAAATTAGACGAGCCTGCATTTCTTTAAGTTAGTTTGATCTGAAGTGGGGAGATACTCATTGTTAAAATGAGTTCGTTCTCAGGCGAGGATTAATACTGGTTACTATATATATATATTTACCCTAAATGATTTTACCAACAACGAATCCACTAATAATAGCAGAAGATTAGTTTCCAATAATAATCTAAGATATGTGTACAAATAATTCGAAAACGAGTTAAATATTTTGTAAGAGAATATAATCAATTGTAAGTTTAAAATAAAGCTACTTATAGTTCTTTGGAAGAAAGACACACCAATTGTAATGTTAATGTTGTATATGATTTTAATAAAGAAGGAAGGTAAAAAAGGAGGTCCTTACTACATGGCTTCCAATAATAGTACTCGATATTTCTAAAATGTTGCAAATGTTCCTAAATCAGTATTGCGGCATCGCCAGTAAAGTTTTACAAGTGTGACACATTGAGTATTAGGTCTTTCAAAATTCACTGTATCAAGTGTTGTGTAACATGTCAATACCAAACAAAGCTTACAGCATAAGTGTTTATGTTTCTTTAGCTACATGTCAGTTCTACATACTCAAGGGAAAAAGAAACACATTCACGCTTTTCCTGGGAAACATCGTTACGCAATCCCATCATGTGGAATTTGATACAGTGCCCATGGGCACTGTTACCTTTTTGGAAGATTGTAATTCCTTTTGCCAAAGATATTGCAAATAATGTCACCCTGCGTTTCTTTATCAATTGAATATATTTTATCTCTTAACGGAAACAGATACCAACCTGTCAGTTGGCTTTCATCTTTCATCCTGAAAAGTCTTTGACAAACTCCACCCATGACTTTAATGCGTGTATATGTTGTTATGTTTACGACCCAACTCGAGAAGAATACATAGGCTTTCTACGGCAAATGGTTCAGTTTAATACAGCACATGGTTCAGTATATTACAGCACAAGGTTCAGTTTAATACAGCACATGGCTAAGTTTAAAACTGTTTAAAAAGATCATGGTTCAGTTTAATACGAATCAGTCCCGTAAATGCAGCACACAATTCAGTTTAATACAGCACGAAGTCGAGTTTAATACACCACATGGTTCAATCTTTTCCGCAAACAAATAATCTTAATATTTAGCTCGTAGTCAAACTTTGTAATTCATAACTTTTTCATCCTGTCACCAGCATCGTTAGGAATTGCGATCGTCTGAAATTGTTAAGTATGGTATTGCAAGAAACATAATACATGGAAGAACAACATTATTGTTGTTTTTTTTTGTGAGGAAATGTGCTAATTGTGTTGCTATCTAGCCATACTTTTTATTTCTGGATTTTATTCAGGATTATTGTAGAACGTTCTTTTCACATTGTATCCAAACTTATCAGTGCATCTGGCACAATACATTAGATTAGAATGCGTGAATATGTGTTAATACTTAAAATACTATAATATTTCTTGATAAATGTTAAGTTAATTTGTATGATTGTTTAATAAAGTATAAGATTACAATAAAAAAGAACAATCATTGTGAGCAAGGAGCAGACTGCGTTTACGTATAAGTAATGTCATTGGACTGTAAAATAAACGTGGATACAACAAACATTGCTTATCATATCTCACTTAGTAACTTTGTGCCTGAATCTCCAAAAAATGTTTACATTATTTCTTAAAATAAAGAAAGTGCACCAAATATTTGGTTTAGTTCGCCATTTCCCGTAAATCCGGACTTGGGAAAATACGTTTAAAATAATTTCAAATAAACATGGAGATTTGGCCCGATCAATGCATAATTATTCAGATAGATTTCAAAATCAACGAAACGTAGATTGGTTCTTTTCAAAAATATATAGCATTGGCAATATTACTAAATTAACGAAGTATTAAAAACTTACCCTGCCCTGCCCCGCAGCTCCTTCCCATTTCCAGATTCCTTCTTATAGGTGGGCCTATCCTGGACCTGCTACTGTTTTTTGTCCGATATGAAACATACAACAACACTATTTAAAACAAAGAAACATATACGATACGAACAAATTGTGGAATTCTGTGCCGACAAATGCTGGTTCTGTCACATACATACTCTATGTGAGACAAGTAATAAATACCATTTGTTCTTTTGTTCAGGAAGCTACATGTAGGTATATGTCCGTTCTCAGCTTAAAATAATTTAAATTCACTAAAGCAATACAAACACAATGCTTTCCTTTATTATTGTCCATTTAAATGAATTTTAACGACACTAGCGCCATGAACATGTACGAATGAAATCAATCGCAATGGCCTGTCTGCCTGGTGCTAACTTCTCGCTGCCAGGCTAGTTGGCTTTCAAAGTCACGCTTCTATGCTTTTAAGTCGAGGCCTGCCTATACATGACACTGACTTGTACATGTATTATCTCACCACAAATTAGTTAGTTTCCTTTCTCTTTCGCCATAACAAATATAAAACGATTTTTTTTGCTATTAATTAAATGCTCCGTAAATGTCCAACGTCTTGTTTTGATGGGAGTTTCGAATAAAGTGACTAGTACCGACTCTAACATGACAAGATTGTGAAAAAAAATTGTTATTTCTTATGTCTGTCTATTTGTAACATTTCAAAATGGAAAGGTTGGTAAAGAGATCGGTTTAATTTTGTTAAAATGTTCGTTGTTGTAACGTTTATTATTTTATCACTAAGATTTCGTTGAGTGTATGATTTCCTATCTAACGCAAACGGTGTTCATTTATTGATCGGCAGTTTTTAAAATCATTTTGTTTGGGCATAAGAGGCATGATTGCATATGAAACTTCAATCTAGGTTTATGTTTTTTTTTTCATTGACCGACTCGTTGTGTGGGGTCTTCTTGCTACCAAATCGTGTTTTATTTACACCTGCCGGCCTGTCGAGTAGTACCGTTGCCATGGGTTTACACTGTCTGGCTAGCAGGACATTTCCTATATTGTAACTACCGATTTTACGAATGACAGATATTGGATACCAAATCATTAATCACAATCTTCACTGATAGGCTAGCTTGGTAGGGAAAATATCTGTAAGACAACAAAGTCAATATTGTTAATGAATAATCAAGAAACATCATAGGTTAATGTTAAGTTCATCTAGGTATATAGGTTAACATGTATCGTATGATAGTATTTCCGGATGTTGTTCGGATGGTTCCGTTGAATAATTTATGAATTACTAATCTTTAGTACATTTGAGCACGTTCTAGTATATGATTCGTTGTTCTGGAGCGCTTTGGACTTATTTGGGTATGAGTTAGAAGTAACGTTGGAGATTTATAAAAATATACCTCGATCTTTATTCCGAGCGTTCCGATTAGTCCAAAGGTCTAAAGTTTAGAATGATCTATCGCGCACGGCAGCGTTGTAGTCAGTCGAGTCTTGAATCAATCGCAGTCCAGATCGTTCGCTTTGAACAACTCTTATTCTAGGACGTGCGGAGGTGATTTTGTTATTATATTAATATGGAATATTATTATTGATATATATAATAAATAATTTACTTTCGAAATTAAACAATGTGAAAACCAATTAATTTTCGTCATTTATCAACTTTATATGTTTCCAGTATGTAAAGATTCCGGACATTAATTGAGTTAAATATCAACAATTTATTAACTGCAAACATGCTGGTTACTACTGGTGGAGAATGCAGTTTAAATAATGACAAGTAAATATAATCTTAGAAGTGCAAACAATCCGGAGATTTTAACTCCACCATCTACTGTAACGACAAACTTAAAAGAACTTTTAGAGACTACCAAAAAGCGAACAGAGGAACTGCGTAACAAATTTTATACTAATTTGCAACATAACGACTCATTAGAACATGAATTAGGACCGACTCCAAAGTGCCGTAGGTGGAACTACAGTTCAATTTCCATCAACATTGGACGGCGATGTTTTCGTAAGACGTGAAAACCATGACGGGGAGCCCCCTTTCTCTCATCCGAGGGAATTTATTTCGGTAGAAGCAACCGCTTTATCCTTCCAAAGGGCGGGATGACCAGATAAAGCAACCGCTTTATCCTTCCATAGGGCGTGGAAACACGGAAAATTCCATTCAATTCGATTTACGCGGCATCGATACAATTGACAATAAACACTTTATTCCAGATGTTTACGCGGGATCAAGACAAGAAGGATTTGTGTCCAAGAGTGGACAATTGTTAAATAATGAAGACTTGATTAATAAGAACATTGACAATAATTCGTGTCAGACCAGACCGGAACCGTCAGCACCACCGTCAATCACAGAACAGACCACAGAAAGAAGAAGAGAACCTGTATCATTTCACGGTAAAATGCATTCTCATTTTCGTATAAAACTATCGCCATTTGCTGGCAAAGACTTTGAAAGTTTTTCTGCTTTTTTAGATAATTTTAATAAATTTTGTGCAATAAGTGGTATTACAGATGATCAAAAAGCAAATGTTATAAATTTTTATTTGATTGACAATGCAGCGACATATTATGATAATTTATCTGAGTCTGTAAAGAAAGATTTCTCAGCTCTAAAACAAGCTTTGGAAAATCGTTTTCAAACGACAGATTTAGATTACAATCTGATTTCTATCCAACAGAAACCTGATGAAACAATTGACGACTATATGTCAAGAGCCTTAAAAGTAGCTACATATATTAGGTTGGATGAAAAAATACTAATACTAATACTAATAAGCCTGATTGTCAATGGCTTGAAAGACGAATTTAGAAAACAAGTTTTGTTGAAAGAACCTAAATTATTGCCGGAACTTAGTAAATTTGTCAAATTATGTGAGGCTACTAACGCCATTTCCGTCAACTCACTAGAAACAAAATTTGACAGTTTGTTAGGAGAACTGAGAAATCTTAAATCAGAAATGCAAACAAGATCTGTAAATGTAGTACAAACCGAACAATTTCCAAACAGCAATATGAATTGGCAAAATGATTATCAAAACCTAAGGCAGAGTCAATTCCCAAGACGTTTTGATAATTATCACCCACAACAGTCTCAGTATAATCGATTCGCATACCGTAAACCGAAGGTTATTAGGCAGTATGCAGTTAATCCGCAATTAACCTCGAGACAAGGTGCCACTCGCCTATGTAATAAATGTGGTAATATCTGTGCTTCGGGGAAATCATGTCCGGCATACTCTAGGAGATGCAATTTTTGTGGGAAGATAGGTCATTTCAGGTCACAGTGTTATAATGCTAACAAGTGATGGCAATCAACCAATACACGTCAGAAACAAAAACAACAAAATTCTAAGAAACAAAGGGGAAAATCCATCAATTGTATTGCAAATATCTCAGAGAATTTAGTTTTATTACAAATTGGAGAAGTTCCAACTCTTGCTTTGTTAGATACAGGTAGTTCTATTTCTTGTATACAATATCAATTTTGGAAAACAACAAAGTTTGCTGATTATAAACTACAACCTACGAAATTACGATTTAAAACAGCAATAGATAGTGCACCAAATGAAATTGTAGGCATTTTAAATTGTCCGATTAAAATAAACAATGAAACATTTCATCATAATTTTTATGTTATTGATAATTTGTTGAAACCAGTAATTTTGGGGTTAGATTTTTTCAATAAATTTGATGTTTTTCTCAACTTTCAAACAAATACATTTGAAATAAACCAAACAATAATTGCGTCAATAGAATCGAACTTGAATTGCTCTTTACGTACAAATAAATCACTTAAAATAGCACCCAATTCTTTTCGTAAAATTCCAGTTGCATTAGATGAAAAAATGAAGTCCGAAAATGTTCTTTTGGAGTCAAAATGTGACATGGTGTGTAATATGGTCTGTTATGGTGAACAAAGCAGAAAAGTCATTTTAATTCCTTTTTACAATGATACAAATGACATTAAGTGCATACCAAAAAATCACATTATTGCGAATATAGAGTCGGTAAACCTTGACGATAATCTGCCACAATATGAATTACTTTCAGACAGGGAAACACCCGACAGTTCGAACAATGATCAACCTGTAAAATTTAATATTGCTGATGAATTTAAAACAAATACGGAGTTACTTTCTACTTTGAATAAACATAAAAATGTTTTCAGTAAAAATAACGCAGATATTGGTAGAGTTAAAGATTTTGAATGTACAATCGAACTAATGCCAAATGCGCTACCGATTAGATCTAGACCATATCCTATCAGTCCGAATCTACGTGCAGTAAAAGAAGAAGCAATAAACAAATTGCTAGAAGCAGGCATTATCAGACCGTCTACATCTATATTTAGTAGTCCTGTTCTTTTTGTAAAGAAAAAGAAATTAGATGAGAAAGCAAAACAAGAATATAGAATGGTAATAGATTATAGACATCTAAATAAGATCGCAAAACGCATGTACTTTCAGTTACCAAAATAAGATGATATTAAGGATTGGATTGCTGAGAAACGACCCACTTTTTTCAGTAAACTTGATATTAAATCTGCATTTTTAACGTTACCACTGTCCGAGGAGTCTAAACCGTTTACAGCATTTTGCCTCAACACAGGTGAGTCTCTAGCATATAATGCTTTACCATTCGGTTATGTCAACTCACCTGCTTATTGGTCAATCTATTTAAACAAATTATTAAAATAGATGAAAATGGAACTTTGAAAGCCACTGAACACGACAAATATGAAAGTACTGCAGGCTCGGTTTGATTGAGCCTGTTGAACCAGTTTTGTATAAATTTGCAATTAACTATATGGACGATATCCTATTAATATCAAATTCATTGGAAGATCATATTAAACATTTAGATCAGGTTTTACAAATTTTGAAGAATGCTAACTTAAGATTGCAGTTACCAAAATGTGAATTCGCTCAGAGAAAAATATCATTTTTGGGAATGATTTTTGAAAAAGATACCATACGGATTGATCCAAAGAAATTGGAGTTAATTAAGAATTTTCCTAGACCAAACAATCAAAAATCATTAAAAGGATTTTTGGGAATGACGTCCTTTTTACGTCGTTTTATTAAAAAATTATTCTCTCATATCATTTCCATTAAACACACTGTTAAGAAAAGACACTTCATATAAATGGACTAATGAACATCAAAAAAGTTTTGATCAACTGAAGGAAGCCTTAATTGCTGAACCAATATTACGATTACCAGAGTTCAACAAACCTTTTAATTTGTATACAGATGCTAGTTCCATAGCTATAGGTTATATACTGTGTCAAACAAACAATAACGGTAAAGTAATTTCTGTAGTAGAGTACGGTGGGCGTACACTACATGCTAATGAATCAAGGTATGCTAGTTCGGAACTAGAGTTATTGGCAATTATACACGCTCTTTGTCAATGTAAACACTATCTCACAAATGTGCCTGTTAAGATATTTACAGATAATAAGGCATTAACCTTTCTGCATACCACGAAACACACCAATGATCGCTTGTACAGGTGGTCTATAGAGCTAGAAAACTACGATTATGAAATTATTTATCGTAAAGGTAAACACAACCCAGCAGATTACCTTAGTAGAATCAATCATAAAAATACGGTAGATACTGATTCATTTTTAGAAGACTGTCAGTACCTATACGCTACTGATAATGAGAAACTAATTAATGTTATGACAAGAGCGCGAGTAAAACAAAATACAGACGCTACAGTATCGGGGGAAGAAATTAAATTACCCATGACCTCACTTAATGCAGATGATGAGTCTAGTGATAATGAGTCACTTAGTTATAAAAATAAAACGAATACAGATATTCCAGTAAATATAGGTGATTTACAAAAGAATTGTAATGATTTTAAAGATGTATTTAATTTTTAGAAACGGGAAGTCTACCAAACGATCCCAACAAAAAGAAAAGCCTTCCAAGACCAAGCCTTCCAAGACCTAAAAGGGCGGGTACTCATTGAGTACCCGCCCTTTGGCTTTGCAATGCTATTAATTCTTATGTTTATATGTTTGTATGCTTTTGCATGCAACATTGTTGAGCTGATAGGTGGGTTGGAGTTATTTCACCAAGACAATTTGTACTTGTTTTGTGATACGAGAACCTGCTGGGGCAAGTGTGAGGTTGGTGCACCCTAGAACCTGGTTTAAACCCCCAGTGGCAATTTGTTTTGCCACTGACCGTTCCAAGGCGGTATCCCCAAAGGTTCTCTTCTTCGTTAATTGTTTGTGGCGTCCTATTTTAATTGACATACGTATATAAAACATGCACTCTCTCTCTTCCTTTCTTCTTTTTCGCTGCGTGGGGAGGCTGTGTATTTTGAGTGTGGCGATTCCTGATATGCATATACTACCTTTCCATAAATAAGTTTACAATATGAATTAATTGATGGAGTTTTATATCATTTTTATGAATCAAGGGGAAAGAAAATTAAAAAGAAAGACAGACAGTTGAAACAAATCGCGTTACCAAAGATTCTAAGACCAGACATTTTACAGAGTTTTCATGATTTGTCGGGTCATTTTGGAGCAGAAAAGTTGTTCTGGACAATAAGACAATTTTATTATTTTCCCAGAATGTTTCAAGAAATTAAAGATTACGTGATTTCTTGCAAAACTTGTCAAATGAATAAAAGAGATTATAATTATAAGCCGGTACCATTGCAACCGATGGACATTCCGTCTGAACCATTTGATGTATTGCATATAGATATTGTCACTGTGGGAAAGGAAAGTATGGGCTATAAATATGTGTTGAGTGTCATTTGCGCTTTTTCAAAATACGTCCTGTTTTTTCCATTAACGTCGCAAAACACAGAAGAAATTGCAGAAACATTATATCACTCTGTGTTTGGAGTCTTTGGAATACCGAAGGTTATTGTTTCAGATCGTGGCATGTCTTTTCTTAGCGGCATTATGGACAAATTATATAAGACATTTGACATTAAAAGAATGCGAACATCATCATATCATCCAATGTCAAATGGGATGGTAGAAAGAATACACAGTACTTTATTTACTGTTTTACGCACATCCTTAAAAGATGAAAAAGAGTGGCCGACTAAACTATTCTCTGTTCAGTTAGCTTATAATTCTACAGTATGTCCAGATTCAACACAATATGCTCCATATTATATTGTATTCGGGAGAAACATGAAACAGCCAATTGATTATTTACCGACAGAGCAAGGCACGAAAACAAAACCTGACTATTATGCCAATGAGTTAGCACAAAGATTGCGCATAATTTGGGATATCACAAAAAGAAATCTGGCAGAAAATAAGAAAAGAATGAAAAAACAATATGATAAAAAGACATGAGAAAGAAAGTTTAGACTTGGAGATATTGTTTTATTAAAACAAGATAAGGTTCCAGCTAATGCATATAGAAAGTTGTACAGAAAGTTCTCAGATGATCAATATTACATCATAAAAATATTACCGAATAATACGTATATATTACGCAATATTCATACGAACAAAGAGGTAAAAGCACCTGTTAATATAAACAGATTAAAACGTTTCTATGACCCTAGAGATTTCAGAACTGATCCAAATTTTGAAGAAAGAAACCTTGATCAAAATCAAGTATCAGATAATAACATTGATCACGGTTCATCCGTTCCGGATAGTGATAAAATGAAATCTCAAGATGAAAAACGATATAATAACAACTATTCCATAAAACCAACGAATTTAAAAGATCCTCGAACAAAGAAAAATTGGTACAGATCAGAAAAGGTATTAAAATCAAAAACTGAAAATTATTCTAAATTGTATTTAGTTAAATGGGCAAATAAGCGTTATAAAAACTCATGGATACCAGAGAAAGATGTCAGTGAAACATTAATACGAAACTTTTATATTAGTAAGACAAAAACTCGAAAGCCAAAATCTAAAAAATAATTATTTACATTCTTATTTTTTATTTTTAGGTAAGATGGCAACAGTTTTATTCTTTTTCGTATACCTGCTGCTGGGGGTCCATGCACAAACTCGGGATATTTTAAGGTTAAACCAAGGAGTTCAGTTTGCTAATCCAAAACCAGTGCATTTTGTTATCAATGAATGGACGCACACAGTTAAATTTCATTTGCCGAAACAAATTGACTTTGGTAACAATATAACATTGTGTCAACAGCGGTTATATTCAGAAAAGGGTTGTCCTTTATCTATCGAGATAGGATCACTTATAAAACATTTAAAAAGTGAGGCAACTATGGTATTGAAGACACTTGATGGAATAATTCCGCATATTCAGTTTGATACAAAGGCTAAACGAAATGGACCTATTTTAGGGTTTGTAGGAGATTTAGGTTCTACCTTATTTGGTATAGCTACAACGTCTCAACTTGATGTATTACGTAGTCATATCAATCAGTTGACAAAGGTTGTTAACAATGTAACACATGTGTTTAGTCAATCTGAAAATGGGTTGCCCAGTTTTAAATGCAAAATTTATTTATGGGCGCCAAAATGACGTTATTTATGTCAGCATAATGATGCCAATTGTACGTAAGGGAAAGTCCAATATGTTTGAAATAAACATTTTCCCCATTCCTTTAAATAATGACTTTAATAATTCTGATGCAAGTGTACTTGTAGAAAACCCGGGTAATTTAATAATAAACGACCAAGATCAATCTTATGCAATATTGCAAAAACATAGTTTAAAGGAATGCGTCCAGTTCGCAAGTTTTATGTTATGTTATTATGATATAACATTGACAAATAACAATGTCGACAGTTGTATAATGAAGTTATACAATTACAATAATATAACAAAGGTCAATGCATTATGTAACCAAAAGATGGTCCGAAACATATTAAAACCAGATTTAAAGAGGTTAAATCAAGATAAAATTGTTGCGATACAGCAAAAGGGGATTACCATGGAATGCATAGGACAAAATGTTACAAATGTTACAATAGTTTCAGATTGTAAATTTTGCGTTCTAACAGTTCCATGTGGTTGTAGACTTGTCACGAAAACGCATTCTTCAGACATTTTTCGAAATGTAAATTGCAAGTAAACGAATCAGTAGAGGTTGTACATCCAATTAATATGCAGTACTTGAGATATTTCTTCAGTGATTCGATATTAAGTCAATTGATGGAAAACTCAAGTCAGTTACATCCGAGTATAATTAATTTGCCACAGTATCATTGGAACATTTAGCAGAAAAAGCTAAATCAAATTCATTTGTATATTCAAGTCTGGCAGAATCCTTATTAGATGATTAGTATTTAACATCACATTCATTATTGAATAATCTGCTAGTCTATGTAGGCCTTGCGATATCAATATTGAATACCTTATGTTTATGTTTAGTATGGTTATATCGTAAGATGAACCTGATTATATTAACTACAACTTTATTGAGGCAAGTCAAAGCGTTAGAACTAAAGTATACTACTACCACAACTCAGAGTCCTTATACGACTTTCTTCAATACTTTGGAATCAAGTTTGAAATTTGAGCATTTCATTTTTGGATTAGTCTTGTTGCATCTGATTATTGGTATTTGGGTATTAAGAAAGTTATACTGTAACAAACATCCTGAATCCACTTATTTGAATATCCACGTATCAAATGGAATACAATGTCTGGATATTCCCTTTGTTTCAATTTCGTCATGTCCAATAGAATGGAACATTATTTCGAATGCTTCAATTTTAATCGAAGGAATCGTTGGAACTTGGTATCCAGAAGTATTGTTTGATACTTCTCGAATTTCGATCACAAACAAAATAACAAATGTCAGTTTGCCAATTCCAACTTCAAAAAGAATTAACTGGATTCTTTGCCTGAGGCTTAAGAAAATGCTAAAAACAACTTATTTTACTCGTTTGGAAGTTGTTCACAATGGAATTAGAACTTTAAAATTCTCTGATATCCTAACAACTGATCGCATAAAGCTAGATAACGTCAACGGCACAAATTTAAGACCTATTGTGTAAAATTGATGTGTGTTGGTTGGACTGATTATATATATAATGGAAATATTGTTGCGTATGTCAGGGTTGTTTTATTTCATATGTTTTATTGATATACATTTGTATACGCGTACATTTGATTTTTTTCAATTGTCTTTGGATGTATTTGTTGTTATTGATATTTATTCATTCATGTCTGATAAGATTGGACTGTTATTTTCATGATATTCATTTGTTTCATCTATTTCAGTTTCAAGTACTGGAATTGTCAAAATCGTGATCAGATTTTACTAAGACGAAATATATTAATGTCGCAAAATATTATTATTGTATTATCATTTTGATATATACATTTTAGAAATTTCTATAACAATATTGTTTATTATTATGATAATAGACATCTGTATATTACATTTATATTTTAAATTGCCTTTTATTTATTACATATACGTTTGACATAAAGATCATTTCTCTATTACGTTAGTCATAAAGATCATTTCTGTGTTATATTACAGATTTGTATTAACATAATTGTTTGATTATATATACTAATAGACTTTACTGTTGTTTTATCACACATCTATTGACATATTGGCTATCATTATACCCTTTTAATTTATCTTTAATAATTGTTTTGATTACATATATATTAATCTTTCAATTTCGAAAGATAAATTTAATTCTGACTACTGGAACATCGGCAAGTCCGTCCTAAATCAGAAAACATCTATGTCATTAAAACAATTATAGTGCTGCAATTGTAATAGTGTTTTTAGTTAGTTTATTTGTGTGATTTTGTATATATTTTTTTTTTCAATTGTTTATTGTTAATATTGTTCTTGCCTTTAACATGTCTTTTAAAGTAGACCTTTTAAATATTGTACAATACGCATCTTATTTTAATATATATTTACATCACAAGGACGAGACAAATCGCATGATTCTTCCTAATCAAGCAAATATGTCTTGCCCTTCTGTCACAACCTTTTCAAACATTATAAGATTTCAAGTGCAAAAGTTATTTTTATATTGGCAGATTACTTTATTGTAGACAGAATTTTTGAAGAAATTACACTCAATTATTATCATAACTTCACATTAGGACCAGCCTTTCTTACATACTTTATAGAAACACACACCGCCCAACATTCTATGACAAAACGTTTTCTCTTTTTATTCGCAGAATTTTTTTCACTTCCACGAACCCTGGTGTTTGACATTTTATTCCCATCATCTGATACACTACTTAAAATAACAGCCCAAAAGTTAAAAATGATAATAAGAGATCTCAAACGTAAAGAAACACTACACTCCCGATTGCGCGAACTCTATTGTAGAGTCTTTAAACAACCTATAGTATACATTAAGGATAGGCATCAGGAGTTTCTTAAGATTACACCCTGCTGCGGTTCATCTATTCATAACAATTGTGCGTACAATTGCTTTATAAAACGTACTACTACCAAGGCTAACTTTAGAATATGTAAAACACTTCTCATCCACGGAAATCCATTTACTATCAATGAATCTCATATCACTACTATAACAAGGAACCACATTAGAGTATTAACTCAAACACCAGAATGGGTAAAACTACCTTCCATTCATTATCAACAGTGGCAACAGGAACAAGACGCGATGCATCGTCCTCAAATATCTAAACTTTAAGCATATATTTTATCACACTTCAAACATGCGATTTGTCGAGCCGGCAGACGGCAAACACAGAATATCGATTGCTCTCTATTTTATGCCTTAGCGATCTCAAAAGCATTTTGCTTTTCATTGTATTGCTAAAAAAAATAAAATTGATTATATAAAGAGCTACTAATACTTTGTGAGCCAGGGGTCATCGGTGCCGTATTGACGATAAAGATCACATGAAAACATGAAAACTAAAATGTGCACCGTGATATATGTGTTGTACTTATATTAGTTATTGTATGATTCAAAATGATGCGTTTTAATATCATTTCAAGGAAAGAAACACGACATATTGAATTCAATAGAATTCAATAGAAAGCTTATTTCTGCGCTTAACTATCTTCATAGTGAACATCACATTGATAAATAGCCAATTATTCACACTATCTCTAAAGCTTCCGATCTAAAAGCGACTTATGATATAGCAACTGTATGCTCCTGTTTAACAGTATGTGATTTTATTGGTTTTACATAAATAAAAAAGTAAAACACCGTTATACAATTGAGTTTCCCTCGCGCTGACAATCAAATAAACTCCTTCATATTTACTTTTAGTGTGTGTTCATATCCTCGTACTAATGCAAAGAAATTCAATGTAAATCATATAAAAACGAATAATTTAAAAATAAAAACCTCGGATTTCGTTAACATAATTCAAATAATGACAGATAATTGGGTTTGCAAGTTCTTGAAAATAGAGCAATACATTGTATACTTCTGCATTATAAAGTTAGCAACAAAGTCATGCGATAACGTCAGAACATCATTCGATAAACTACAGTTGATCTCGATATACAATTTTCTGAACGCTTTACGAACTGGGTGATCTACGATGCTCTATCTTAACTCATGCTCTATTTTCCTCTTTACTTTTTGGCTGCACGAAGAGACTGTTTGTTTTTTTCTAGTAATGTCAATTCCTGATATTCATATTTGACTATTACATATGAGGCTGCACTATACAAAACTCTTTTAGTGGGCTTCTTAATTAAACTATCCAAAATCACGCTTCGAAGGAAAGCAAGTTACTGTATGCTCATATTATGCAGATAAATCTTGAATATCAAAGTATATATTGCAGATTTCATTTGTTATGAGGTTTCCATTCTTTCCTTATGTCAAAATAATTCAAAGATGTACTTCAAAAACACATTATTCGTTCTGATATATAGCCTTTCTTCCCTTATAAATGCCTTATTAAGTGCTATCTATATCAATTACTTAAGATAAATGACTTGAAACGTGTGTTATCTATCTCGAAATGCTCTACGGATTATAATTTTTCATTCGACGTAGCTACAAATGGAACTTGCTTACATTTAATGATAACCCGAAACTTGGTCATAGACCCCCGCTGAGGTGCTCACTAGTGATTCAATCGTACCTCTATATGTTTTAAAATCTGCTTTACTGTAGTTTGTTTTGTGGAAATTAGGAAACGCCGAGAACTTGTAGTCAGCTTCAAATGGCAGGTTGTTACAAATTGCAAAAATTATAACGTATCGTGCTCAACGACCTTTACAGGACGTAATTGCCTAACCCCTAATCTTAAGGAACCCAACCTCATAGCATATTCCTCCTGCTTTGGAAATATCGTCCACGATATTGAAAAAAATGAAATATGCATATCAGGAATGGCCACATCCAGCATACACAGCCTCCCCACACAGCCAAAAAGTAGAGAGGAAAAGAGAGCATGGTATTACAAAAATCAGTTTCAAAATGGACGCCACAAACAAATAACGGAAGTGAGAACCGGAGGGGTTACCGCCTTGGAACGGTCAGTGGCAAAACAAATTGCCACTGGGGGTTTAAACCAGGTGCACCAACCTCACCTAATATCAAATTACTACATGTATACAATAACATGGAAGTTATCCTAAAATTGAATCAATCAAACTTTACATTTACAAATACAAAATGAACGTCTCATATTTAAAGTAGAAAATTGCAGTTCAATTGAAAATACTTTAACTGTTCATGTAATACTGCACTAAACAAAATTTAGTTAAATGTTTCTAGTACAATGTTTATTTGTTGTTTTCTCAAAAGTTTCTTCTGAGGTCTTCTTATAGTCTTTTAGAACATGCCTTGTTCCTCTTGGCGAATGTTACAAAGTTACTGATAAATTTTCATTCTTCTCGGTTGAATTTTAGCACTTTTTAACAGAAGGGAATTATTATGCCCTTTTAACACCGCTGTTTAAAGACATTAACACTGAAAATTTCTATTTAATAGCAGCTAAGGGATTATTATGCCCTTTTAACATAACTGCTTTATTTAAGCACACTTAAATCACTATCAGCGTTAATTTCTAATGGACAGAGTCTCGTGATTGATCGAATGATTTCGTTCTTTCCAACTCGAATTTTTGCTGTTCTAACATGTCGATCTCTTCCCTGGTAGACTTCTGTTACTCGCCCTAAGGGCCACTGACCACGAGGCGTATCAGAAGACACGACTAAAACGATATCACCAGTAGAAATATCTCGCTGATCATGAAACCATTTCTTCCTTTTTGCAAGACTTGGCAGAAATTCTTGAAGCCAGCGATGCCAAAAGTGGCGTACAAGTTCCTGAATTCTTCGCCATCGTTTAACTGGATAATAGTTTTCTGTATCTACAGACTGGGGTGCAAATTCACCTCCAACTTGACCGAAAAGGAAATGATTAGGTGTAAGAGGCGTTACATCAGAAGGATGAGACGACTGATAAGTCAATGGTCTTGAATTTATCAATGCTTCTGCTCCAGTAAAGGCAGTCATCAGTTCTTCATCATTAACATCAGCACCGCGAAGAATAGCATAGATAGCACGATTGGCTGCCTTTATCATAATCTCGTGTACTCCACCCCAATGTGGAGCATATGGCGGGTTAAACTGCCAACTAATTCCCTTATCGGCTGTTCTCGTTACAATTTCATCTTTGTCTAACTGTCTTACTAGTTCTTTAAGTTCTTTTTCAGCTCCGACAAAGTTCAAACCATTGTCTGACAACATTTTGACTGGTAATCCTCTTCTGTTTACCATCCTAAAAAAGGCATTTAGGAAAGAGCTAGTATCAAGTCCGAATGCGATTTCTAGATGTACAGCACGCGAAGCTAAGCATGTAAAAAGACAAAGATACCGCTTTTCTCGTCGTTTCCCTCGACCTTGTACTGTTATGAAAGGACCACCGAAATCAACAGATGTGTGTGCGAATGCTCTCAATGGCATAGATAGGCGAATACTTGGTATCGGACCCATAATTTGACTTGATGGTTTCGCTGTACGTCTTCGGCACTCTGTGCAACATCTTTCGACATCACGAATTTCTTCTCTAGCATGAATGATCCAGTAACGACTTGACAATGCATTCATGGTAAAGTTTGTCCCACTATGGTTATTTACATCATGGAAATGTTTCACAATCAGTCTTGTAACTGCTGCTTTTCGTGGCAGAATGACTGGATAACGAACGTCAAACGGCAGAAATTCTGCATACTTGAGGCGACCATCAGCACGCAACAGTCCATCTTGATCAATTTTAGGATTCAAACTTATCAGCTTGCTTGATGACGAAATGGGCTTTGCTTTCTTAAGCAACCTTATTTCTTCTGCAAATACTTCCCGCTGAACATTCTTGATATGGTAATGTTCACTGTCCTGAAGTTCATCTGCAGTTAATGGACCTATCATCTTTTTATCAGTGTTGCGGCAATTATTGATGAAACGATACATCCATGCAGTTACTCTTACTAATCGAGACCACTTGGAATAATTTGAAGGATCTAATCGCCAAGTGTCATCTGTGTTTGCGATGTTGTTGTTGCCGTCTGTAACTTGGTAAGTAGAATGTGCATCTTGTTTCTTCTCTTGTATATCACTGCTCAAATGTCCCTTCAACTCTGTTTTTGGCCATTCGTTCTCTTCTTTACAAAGAAATGACGGGCCTTCCCACCAAAACGCATCTTTCGCCAAGGCTCTTACAGTTGTTCCTCTAGAAACATAATCTGCTGGATTTTCCTCAGTCGGTACTTTTTGCCACTGACTTGGGCTAGTATGCTGCTGTATCTCACCAACTCTATTGGCTACAAAAGTCTTGAATTGACGACTTTGATTTCTGATCCAGTGTAATACATTCATGCTATCAGACCAAAATGTTACATTGTTTATGTCAATTTCTAGTGTTCGGCAAATTGAGAGCGTCAAACGAAGACCTAATACAGCTGCCATCAATTCTTGACGTGGTATACTTATGGCTGTTAAAGGGGCTACTCTGCTTTTTGCTGCAATAAAGCGAACCGAAATCTTTCCACTTCTGCAACTATGTCTAGCGTAGACTACTGTTCCATATGCTGTTGACGACGCATCCACAAATGTGTGTAAAGTTAAAGTATGACAACAATCATTGCATGTTTCTTCTTGAATGCATCTTGGAACTGTAACTGTTTTCAGGCATTCAAGCTCTGAAAACCATTCACGGATTTCTTCAGCTTCTTTGGCATTAACTTCTTCATCCCAGTCAAGTCCACTAATCCAGAGTTTTTGCATAATTATCTTTCCTTGAATGCAGAAAGGTGCTAGGAAACCTAATGGATCAAACAACGATGCTATCTTCTTAAGAAAGAACCTCTTTGTCAAAGTCTGTGACTTGGCATCAGTGAAACTACATGTTGATTGGAAACCAAACTCATCACTTTCTGGTGACCAGATGACTCCAAGAGTTTTTGTCTTTGGAAGAATTCTTTCGGTCAAGCTAATCTCCGAAACTTCCGAAGCACGTTTGTCTTGTGGTATATTTTCAAGAACTTTGGTAGAGTTAGATAACCATTTTCTTGGGACCATTCCTGCTTTTCCCCAAAGCTCTGATAATTGACGATACAGTTCAATTGCTTCTTCATCTGTTTTCATTGAATCCATCCCATCATCCATATACGTGGACTTAAGAACTGTTGTATAGGCTAAGGAATACTGCTTTGCAAACTTCAAGGCATTTTCCTGGGCTACTAACTGTGCCAAGAATGGTGAAGCATTTACTCCGAAAACTAATCTGTTAAACTGGAAAATATCAGGTGACTTGGTGCTGTTTGACCTCCATAAGAAACGATGATATGGTCGATCACTTGGATTGATGCTTACTTGCAAGTACATTTCCGCTATATCACATACAATAGCTACTGGGTATTTCCGAAAACGAAGCAGTACATCCAACAAATCGTTTTGCAACTTCGGTCCTTGGTGTATGACATCATTCAAGCTAAGACTATTCTGTTTGGCTGAAGCGTCGAAAACTATCCGCACTTTAGTTGTATCTTTATCTGGTCGTACAACCGGAAAATGAGGCAGATACCAGGCTGGCTCAGTTGCATCTGGGAACACTTTTGAAATGTAACCTTTCTCTTCATATTTGCGTATTGTGTCACTATATATCTCTGCTATAGCTGGATTCTTACTCAATTTCTTCTCAGTATTGTCTAATCTCTTCAAAGCTGAGTCATAGTTGTTGACTAAACAATCTTTGTTATTGTTCCATGGTATGGAAACTTCGTATCGGCCATTTTCGTATTTTAATGTCTCTTTTGTCTGATTAAGTACCTTTGTGTCTTCTGGTGACATGGCTTGAATTTCTGGTATGTTCTCTATTTCCCAGAATCTTCTGATTGCCGAATCTAGTTCTCCACCAAAGTAACAAAAGTAACTATCTCCTGATTGGCTATATGATGATGTTTGACCAACACAAGTCCATCCCAAGGGAGTTAATCTGGCAACTGGCTCTCCAGAGTTCCCATGCACTTCTTTCACTGATCTATGTAGATCAATATTGTCTAATCCAATGAGTAAGTCAACTTTACTTTTTCTCGATATAACTGGAAACTTAATTCCACTCAAATGTTTCCATTTTTCTGAATGTTCAGTCCAGTCAATTGGTTTAAGTGACCCAGTAACACCTTTTGTTGTGTTTGCTTCAATCTCATGTTTGTACTGTCCATCTGTACTTTCAATCATACATTTCACAACTTTAGTTTTGAATTTTTCAGTCCGCCCATTTAAAAGGTTCACCTGTATGTCATCAAACGACCCTTCAAGCCCTAGTTCACATGCTACATCCTCATTCAGGTACGATTTCGAACTACCTTCATCAAGTAGAGCTGTTATTTTAATAACTTTGTCATCTGACTTCAGAACTACAGGAACAGTTCTTAATGAAATCACACCACTACAGGAACTACTAATAAACACTTGCTGTGCAGATGCAGCTGGCTGAAATTCTGGTGCACTTGAATTTAGTTCAGATTCTTTCTTTCTGTCTTCAACACGGTGCAACAATTTGTTATGTGTTTTTGTGCATCCATCTTGACCACATACTGAATATTTACGACAGTCACTGCCTCTATGGTTGTTACGCAAACACCGGAAACACAGTACCTTGTCTTTAGCAACACCCCAGCGCCTAGGGACATCCATCTCATTAAACACTGGACAATTCAAAATAATATGATTTCCATCACAAACTACACATCCTGGCTTTTTACTGTTTGATCCACCTTCATTTGTCTTCTTCGATGAAGCAAAAAATGACCGATGACCTTTATTTTCACTTTTATTACTCTTTTTCTCAGAACCACTAGCTAGACCATGTATTGTCTCTGACGCAGTCATATAATACTGTGCCTCTTTATTAACCCACTGTCTTAGTGTCTCTACACTTTCTTCTTCGGAATTCTCTTCTATCCATCGATGATACCTGGTCAGCATTTGTTCGTTCATTTTACGTTGAAGACGCAAATATAAGACTCCATTGTCCAAGTCACTGTCTCTACCTGCTTCCTTTAAATTAATAACAGCAATATCCAAAATGTCTGCAAACCTTTCAATGCTTTTAGCACTCTCCTCTTTCATTGGGGGGAATTTCTCTAATTCTTCCAAATAACCTGCTATTTGTCGCCTAGTTCCTCCAAATTTTCTCTCGAGACGTTCTTTTGCTGCATCATAACTTGCTGCCGAATGACCCAAGTTTTCAATGGCCTTAAGTGCCTCTCCTGTCAGGTAAGACCTCAGCTGCAGTAATTTGTACTCTGGTGTAGCTGGAGCTCTGTCTATGCAAGCGGTGAACGCGGCCTTCCAGGACTCATATGTTCGCTTGTCACCTGAGAATGTAGGGATAGAGATCCTTTTCAACTGCCGCCACATATCTTTCCCCAACTCTTCACCGGCATCTGTACTTAAGGAGCTGGAGGATTTTGCTAACTGAATAGCATCACCTACTCTTAGGTGAGTTTCACTGTAAATTCTATCTAAAGTCTCCAATTCTTCAGTTACCTTCACTTCATTCTCACGGTCCCCCGCTTGCCGATACAATTCTGATAAAGTTGTTAATAATTCCACTAACGAATCTTCAATAACGTCCAGCCTATGCTGTAGCTCACGAATTTCGTTTTTATCCAGTAATTCGGTGTCCAAGCACTGAAGTAACCTGTTCTTAGTTTTTGTGAACGAAGTTTTCAATTTTGTCTTTTCTAATTTTAAGTCCACAATTCTGTTTTGCAAATCACTAGGCACTGATGAACAGTCTTTCTTACTACCATCCATGTCGACTAATTGGTGTATTTAACCCGACTTCTATACGAAGAATGTTCTATCCGAAAAATACTATCCGAAATTGTCCACTTTAGCACTTCCGATATGGCGAACGATTCTAATAGCTGTTTTTCTGCGACCACACAACCTCGCTCTGCTACCATAAAATGTTACTTAGTAAAATTAACTATAAATAACTATAATTCTTCGTGTCTTTTATTCTTTTTATTCCGAAAAACTTTTTTGTCGAACCACGTGTAAATTTATCGAAATACTATATGTTCTAATCTAATCGAACAATTCTCTTATTTGACCGGCTCAGTCAATGCGGAACCCTATACAACAACTATAACAAGGAACCACATTAGAGTATTAACTCAAACACCAGAATGGGTAAAACTACCTTCCATTCATTATCAACAGTGGCAACAGGAACAAGACGCGATGCATCGTCCTCAAATATCTAAACTTTAAGCATATATTTTATCACACTTCAAACATGCGATTTGTCGAGCCGGCAGACGGCAAACACAGAATATCGATTGCTCTCTATTTTATGCCTTAGCGATCTCAAAAGCATTTTGCTTTTCATTGTATTGCTAAAAAAAATAAAATTGATTATATAAAGAGCTACTAATACTTTGTGAGCCAGGGGTCATCGGTGCCTACCATCCCGGCGTCAAGGCACCACCTTTACATTAATTGTTCATCAATATGCATGGTAACGGTTGTTGCAATCTATGAACATGCTATTTAATTTGGCATTACACGTACATGTACATATGTGAGTTTCATTTTTTGTACCAGTTATAAAATATATATCTGTGATTATTTTGTTGCATTTTGAAGTTTATTACCAAAGTGCTTCATGTATTTTGGGTGCTACTTTTAATGACCATTAACTGAGTTTAAAACTGTTAACAACTATGTCAGCTAATTTAGGGAGTTTGTTTAATTAAGGACCTGCCATAAACCTTGCATTTTTGGATATTTGTAGGTGCTAAAATTTAAGGAACTGTCGTGAACTTTTCTGCTATGGATAAGCTGGGAGTATTGCATTATCAGCACCTGTCTTGATGCCTTGCAATATTAATACTTTTGGGTATTAACGATAAAGAGCTACTTTTCAACCAGGTTTCAACACATGAATTGTAGCATTCGGCAAAACCTTATTAATTTCAAACTTTTGTTTCCACTATAACCATAGTTGTCCCAGCCATATCTGATTATTATAAATTGATTATATTTTGTTATTTCGCGGATTTTAACTCATAGGAATCTATTGACCTGTTTAAGCGCTTCAGTATGCATGCAACAAATATGAGATAACACTTTGTAAATGAGGTTAGTGTAATTATTCAAAAGTTGAAGACCCTCTATAATAAGATAATCACTGACAAGAATGTATAGATAACGTTAGGGTCAAGTAAAGTCAAGTCAAATCTTTAATTCCGCCATGAAGGATGTCAACATTTAAATCTTTTGACTGATAAAACTATTTGATATTTCGCACTTGTCAACAAGTTCATTGATCGGAAATAAATATCGTATTGACGATAAAGATCACATGAAAACATGAAAACTAAAATGTGCACCGTGATATATGTGTTGTACTTATATTAGTTATTGTATGATTCAAAATGATGCGTTTTAATATCATTTCAAGGAAAGAAACACGACATATTGAATTCAATAGAAAGCTTATTTCTGCGCTTAACTATCTTCATAGTGAACATCACATTGATAAATAGCCAATTATTCACACTATCTCTAAAGCTTCCGATCTAAAAGCGACTTATGATATAGCAACTGTATGCTCCTGTTTAACAGTATGTGATTTTATTGGTTTTACATAAATAAAAAAGTAAAACACCGTTATACAATTGAGTTTCCCTCGCGCTGACAATCAAATAAACTCCTTCATATTTACTTTTAGTGTGTGTTCATATCCTCGTACTAATGCAAAGAAATTCAATGTAAATCATATAAAAACGAATAATTTAAAAATAAAAACCTCGGATTTCGTTAACATAATTCAAATAATGACAGATAATTGGGTTTGCAAGTTCTTGAAAATAGAGCAATACATTGTATACTTCTGCATTATAAAGTTAGCAACAAAGTCATGCGATAACGTCAGAACATCATTCGATAAACTACAGTTGATCTCGATATACAATTTTCTGAACGCTTTACGAACTGGGTGATCTACGATGCTCTATCTTAACTCATGCTCTATTTTCCTCTTTACTTTTTGGCTGCACGAAGAGACTGTTTGTTTTTTTCTAGTAATGTCAATTCCTGATATTCATATTTGACTATTACATATGAGGCTGCACTATACAAAACTCTTTTAGTGGGCTTCTTAATTAAACTATCCAAAATCACGCTTCGAAGGAAAGCAAGTTACTGTATGCTCATATTATGCAGATAAATCTTGAATATCAAAGTATATATTGCAGATTTCATTTGTTATGAGGTTTCCATTCTTTCCTTATGTCAAAATAATTCAAAGATGTACTTCAAAAACACATTATTCGTTCTGATATATAGCCTTTCTTCCCTTATAAATGCCTTATTAAGTGCTATCTATATCAATTACTTAAGATAAATGACTTGAAACGTGTGTTATCTATCTCGAAATGCTCTACGGATTATAATTTTTCATTCGACGTAGCTACAAATGGAACTTGCTTACATTTAATGATAACCCGAAACTTGGTCATAGACCCCCGCTGAGGTGCTCACTAGTGATTCAATCGTACCTCTATATGTTTTAAAATCTGCTTTACTGTAGTTTGTTTTGTGGAAATTAGGAAACGCCGAGAACTTGTAGTCAGCTTCAAATGGCAGGTTGTTACAAATTGCAAAAATTATAACGTATCGTGCTCAACGACCTTTACAGGACGTAATTGCCTAACCCCTAATCTTAAGGAACCCAACCTCATAGCATATTCCTCCTGCTTTGGAAATATCGTCCACGATATTGAAAAAAATGAAATATGCATATCAGGAATGGCCACATCCAGCATACACAGCCTCCCCACACAGCCAAAAAGTAGAGAGGAAAAGAGAGCATGGTATTACAAAAATCAGTTTCAAAATGGACGCCACAAACAAATAACGGAAGTGAGAACCGGAGGGGTTACCGCCTTGGAACGGTCAGTGGCAAAACAAATTGCCACTGGGGGTTTAAACCAGGTGCACCAACCTCACACTTGCCCCAACAGGTTCTCGTAACACAAAACAAGTACAAATTGTCTTGGTGAAATAACTCCAACCCACCCATCAGCTCAACAATGTTGCATGCAAAAGCATACAAACATATAAACATAAGAATTTAATAGCATTGCAAAGCTAAAGGGCGGGTACTCAATGATCTTACAGAGACCAGAGCACCTGGAGTAAAATCAGCAAGAACACGATGACAGGGATAAAAGAAACAAATCGAGCTTCTAGGTTCTTTTTAGAAAAGATTTCCCCATAAACTTTCATAAACTCTTAAACCCCTGCCACCGTCGTGCAACCAAAGAGGTAAGCATAATGATCAACTGTAGATGGGTTAATCACCAGGCCTGCAGAGCGCTGTAAAACATCATGTTGATAACCTTTCTTTTTAAATTTACAGATGGTTTGTACGAATAACCGGGAGAAATTAACATCGCCTTTTATCTTCTTAAGTTTATAAATTAAATCTCCATAAAAAAACTGGCTGTGAAATACCTTATTGCAATAGTGATTTTAAACTGCACCTGTATTAATGAATTAGATCAGGATATCAGCGATAAAAATTGCAAAAGGTTTTCCTTAATTTGTGATACCTATAACCTTGTTTAAAAAGTTTTTCTGTAATGCAAAGATTACGTTCATTGAAATCATTCACATCGTTGCAAGCTCTTGAAAAGCGAACAAGCTGTGAGATATAAACCCCGTAAGAAGTTGCACGAGGAACATCGCCGTCTAGAAACGGAAAATTTACTATATTAAAATTAAAATAATCTCTTTTATCATAAATTTTAGTAGTGACGTAACCATTGTCAATGGATAGATTTAAATCAAGAACGTTTGCTTGCTTTTCTGAAGTGTTCGCTTTATTAAGCTGTAGTTCTTTAGGATAAATCTTATTAACCAGTAATGGAAAATGGTTATTATCTATATTTAATAAATCATCAAGGTACCTCGATGTGTTGTTAAAAGCTGTAATAATATCATCTTGATGTTCGGTAGAAAGAGATAACATAAAATCTCTTTCATAACAGTATAAAAACAGATCAGCAACAAGGGGTGCACAATTAGTACCCATTGGAATGCCTATTACTTGTCCCTTTTCATCTATTTTATAAATAGAGGTACCAAATCTCAAATAAATATTATCCAATAAAAATGTGAGCGCCTGTATAAGGTCTTGACAGGTCCATGAAGTATAATTATCATAAGAACCATCTGTAAAGAAAGCCCTATGTTCATTACAAGCAATAAATGTTTTATTTTCTCTAGCAAAAGTTTTTTCAATGAGACTGGTTAGCTTGTCTCTCATTAAATTATGAGGGAGAGAAGTATACAAGGTAGAAAAATCATATGTAGACAAACAGAACGCCTGAAAATTATTTGATTTAAGTTTCTTCAAAACGTCATTAGAATTTTTTATAGACCTAAATAAATTTTTGCCAGTAGTTTCAAAAACTTTTTCGCAATACCTAATTACATGTTATTTTATAGCTGTAACACAAGATGTTAAGAGCACGGATAACTTTGTAGTTGTACAAGAACTAGAGTTAGCGATAAATCTTGCTTTGTACGGTGTTTTATGCATTTTAGGCAACCAATACATAGTAGGTACTTTGTCTTGTTTCGGCTCAACACTGATTCTAAATTTTGTAATTTGTAGAGTGTGTGCAGTAACAATATCACTCTCAGATGAAGAAGTCAGTGTATAAGCATTAGTGCTATTAATCTCTTCAGTTTGAACATTTATATAGTGTATACGTCACACTATAATAACATTATTTGAAGCCTTTTCAGCAGGTGTTAAAACAAATTTGTTGTGAAAATCTTGAATACCCTTGAAGAAATTTAATACAATATCAAGTTTATCTTAAAAGAAGTTGTTACCTTAAAATATGTGATAAACGGTTTGCGGCATGTAACCACGAAAATAACATTGCCTACCACTAGACGCCAAAAAGCGGAAGCAAACAAAACAACAACAACAAACAAGAACAAGATTTATATGTTCAACTTTCTAAGGTGATTGAGCAATATCCAAAGAACCATTGAAAGCATCAATAAATAAGTGTTAATTAAACAAACACAAGATTCTTTCGAACTTTTACAGCTCAACGATTTTGCAATCATCTCTTACGAAACCTTTTATTCCGTTTATTATGATACGATGCATACATTCTTAGAAGTGTATTCAATTGGTAGAAGAAACGTGTTATTATTGGACAATTCGGCAATATTTATTCTGGCGTGTTTACATTCGCGTAACATGTTAACAATGAATTAACATTTAACTCGTTGTTTAATACATATTGTAACGCTCCAAACACTTGTCCTATTAGCCGAGTGGTCTTAGCCGCAGTGAATTAAAATCGTTGAAATGCAATGGTAGCAACTCTGTAATAGGTTGTACGTTCGAAACATTATATTTTTGATTTGTGTTTACCTTTTACACATTACTTATTTCCGCGATAAAAATAAATTAAATTAAATGTTTCACTGTACTTTAAAAAATGCAACAAAACGTAACAAATATCAATATAAAATATATCTCTTAAAGCCGTCTGTTAGTGTGAATCAAAAACGTATCGAAAAATGTTATGCCAACGCCAGCCAGAGGCGCAAACCACTGTGCTATCGAGGCAATTTGATATAAAAAGGCAAAATAGTACTTTTAACGCGTTTATTTGCCTAAACATGTGTTTAATTCTATAAATAAATGTAAAAATCGCGAATTTAGCTTGGTCGACCAATAAAAATGTTCAGTTTTATTAAACTTAAGTGTTAAAACGTTAACAAACTAACACCTTATATAAGAAAGTCTTACTTATAGAATTCTACTCGGAAATCGTGATTGCTATGATATTTGCTTGAAGTTGAGTTAAGGAAGTTTACATATGGTCCAGAACAGAACACACCTTTTTTTACATCTCAGGCATATACGTACACATATGCAGCATAAGGAACTGTCCATTACATTCATATTTACAAAAACGTGTTCACAAAAGAAAACCGACAAAACAACACAAAAAAATGGCAGTATATACTATTATATAAATATTATATTACCTTTTATGATATGCAATACATGTGATAAGAAATAAGTATTAAAGTGTTAATAGTAAATAATTATAAAAGCCGCAATTACAACAACAACAACAACATCAATAATAATAATAATAATAATAATAATAATAATAATAATAATAATAATAATAATAATAATAATAATAATAATAATAATAATAATAATAATAATAATAATAAAAATAATAATAATTAACAATGATAATAATAATAATAATAACATAATGATGAGGCATGTACAATATTAGGTGATGTTGATTGTGATACATTCTTATTAGTGTTTACATGTTGTTTAGCACATTTTTATCTATTTCGGGATTTGGTTTTGCGAAATCGCCACCAGTAACTAGTGAAGGAATGTGTCAAACTCTTAATCTGTGTTGGAAATTGCAATAAAATGCACAAACATTAGTTAATTAGCATATTAAAATTCGTTGTGTTTATATTTTTATTACTCGTTGTCAAAGTTGAGTGCGCATTCGGTTACATAATTATACTGTTGTTCAGCTTTTCATTAGTCAGTGTTTGTGTTGACCATTTCTAGTACCCACGTTATCTTTTGTGTAAATATTTTCGCTCGGTTAATCAAAAGGCAATACATTATAAAATGTAACAAAAATAAAATCCTCTTATATTTAATAACAAACTAACAAAAAATGTAAAAAAACAAACAAACAAACTTACCAGTCATTCAGGACAAGACAGCTTAAAATGGGAAGTACTTTTTATCTTCTTCTATGCTAAGAAATTCCTCGAACGTCGACCGTATCTACGCTATAATAAACTGTGCGCGTATGAATATAGGACATTATTGAACTAGTGATTTACACAATCAATCGATAACCTATATAGATATGATTCGACGGGTTTTGTAAGATTGTTCATGCATATTCTGGGACATAGTTAGACAAATAATCTGTACGGTTAATTCTGTAAGCGTCGCCAAATTGGAAAACATGGCGACACCCCTCATGCGTGTGAGAACCTGATTCGAAGTATTGGATCATATTGTTGAAGTTTTTGATGGGAAACTAGAATAACAAATGACTAATAATAGCTTTTTTTTCAGTGTCTGATTGTGCGTACACAAATGTGCAATCACTGTGGTATAATCTTTTCTAAGACTTTCTAAAAAAGCAACATACATTTATGCATATCAGGAATTGCCACACTAAAAAACACAGCTTCCCCACGCAGCGAAAAAGAAGAGAGGAAGAGAGAGAGAGAGAGAGCGCATGTTTTATATATGTATGTCAATTCAAATAGGACGCCACAAACAATTAATAAACAAGAGAACCCTTGGGGATACCGCCTTGAAACGGACAGTGGCAAAACAAATTGCCACTGGGGGTTTAAACCAGGTTCTAGGGTGCACCAACCTCACACTTGCCCCAACAGGTTCTCGTATCACAAAACAAATACAAATTGTCTTGGTGAAATAACTCCAACCCACCCATCACCTCAACAATGTTGCATGCAAAAGCATACAAACATATAAACATAAGAATTTAATAGCATTGCAAAGCCAAAGGGCGGGTACTCAATGCTCTTTCCGAGACCAGAGCACCTGGAGTAAAATCAGCAAGAACACGATGACAGGGATAAAAGAAACAAATCGAGCTTTTAGGTTCTTTTAATAAAAGATTTCCCCATAAACTTTCATAAACTCTTACACCCCTGCCACCGTCGTGCAACCAAAGAGGTAAGCATAATGATCAACTGTAGATGGGTTAATCACCAGGCCTGCAGAGCGCTGTAAAATATCATGTTGGTAACCTTTCTTTTTAAATTTACAGATGGTTTTTACGAATAACCGGGAGAAATTAACATCGCCTTTTATCTTCTTAAGTTTATAAATTAAATCTACATAAAAAACTGGCTGTGAAATTACTTGTTGCAATAGTGATTTTAAACTGCAGCTGTATTTATGAATTAGATCTAGATATCGGCGATAAAACTTGCAAAAGGTTTTCCTTAATTTGTGATACCGATAACCTTGTTTTAAAAGTTTTTCTGTAATGCAAAGATTACGTTCATTGAAATCATTCACATCGTTGCAAGCTCTTGAAAAGCGAACAAGCTGTGAGATATAAACCCCGTAAGAAGTTGCACGAGGAACATCGCCATCTAGAAACGGAAAATTTACTATATTCAAATTAAAATAATCTCTTTTATCATAAAGTTTAGTAGTGACGTAACCATTTGCAATGGATAGATTTAAATCAAGGAAGTTTGCTTGCTTTTCTGAAGTGTTCGCTTTGTTAAGCTGTAGTTCTTTAGGATAAATCTTATTAACCAGTGATGGAAAATGGTTATTATCTATATTTAATAAATCATCAAGGTACCTCGAGGTGTTGTTAAAAGCTGTAATAATATCATCTTGATGTTCGGTAGAAAGAGATAGCATGAAATCTCTTTCATAACAGTATAAAAAACAGCCTGGATAAGGTCTTGACAGGTCCATGAAGTATAATTATCATAAGAACCATCTGTAAAGAATGCCCTATGTTCATTACAAGCAATAAATGTTTTATTTTCTCTAGCAAAAGTTGTTTCAATGAGACTGGTTAGCTTGTCTCTTATTAAATTATGAGGGAGAGAAGTATACAAGGTAGAAAAATCATATGTAGACAAACAGAACGCCTGAAAATTATTTGATTTAAGTTTCTTCAAAACGTCATTTGAATTTTTTATAGACCAAAATAAATTTTTGCCAGTAGTTTCAAAAACTTTTTCGCAATGCCTAATTACATGTTCTTTTTTAGCTGTAAGACAAGATGTTAAGAGCACGGGTAACTTTGTTGTAGTACAAGAACTAGAGTTAGCGATAAATCTTTCTTTGTACGGTGTTTTGTGCACTTTAGGCAACAAATACATAGTAGGCACTTTGTCTTGTTTAGGCTCAACACTGATTCTAAATTTTGTAATTTGTAGAGTGTGTGCAGTAACAATATCACTCTCATATGAAGAAGTCAGTGTATAAGCATTAGTGCTATTAAGCTCTTCAGTTTGAACATTTATATAGTGTATACGTCACACTATAATAACATTATTTGAAGCCTTATCAGCAGGTGTTAAGACAAATTTGTTGTGAAAATCTTGAATACCTTTTTGCAAATGACGAAAGTTAAAACGAGGTCGAGGTGGTAGTAAAGCTATGTTTCTTTTATAGAAGGATATACGAGTGTCAATTATTTTGAATATTTGTTTTTTCCAGTTTGAAAGAGCATTAGGCTCAGCATGTTCTCGTTTACACCATTTATTGCAAAAAAGAGTTTAAAGACTCTGCAATTTCCACAAGACAGGTATTAAAGTCGATGTCCGATGGAATTCTGTATTTTGGACCTTTTGAAATTAAATTGCGGATTCTAATGTCTTTGATAACATTTAGATCCCCTGTAACGATATGACCGGCAGGTTGATAGCAAAATTTTGAATTAGAACAGTCTCAAGATAATGGTGTGTTTTCAACAATCTGTAAATCCGAGGTAATTTTGTTGTAATTGAAAATTGTGTTTCTAATAGGCTTGTTATTTTATAACAAACGATAGGTGTTTCAGTGTTCTTGAAATAATTAGGTATAGCCGATTCAACAGTTTTATCTTTAAATATACTTGGAAGGTCAATAAAATCTATGCCTTTATTTAAAAATGAAATTTTAAGGAAATGTCTTTGGTGATCAGATTCCAAGTCAATATGTTGTCTTAGAACATGCCGAGTGTAATACTGAGTAAGGCTTGCAACCTCATAAAGTGGATGAGTTCTAATAACAATATCATCGGCTTCCTTATCCACTTTTTGTAAACTTGAAATAGAAAGAGAAGCTAAACGCGACAGCATAGCATGTCTTCCAGAATGTTTTAAAATATTTTGAAGGTCATGAATAGAACAATGAACACGTGATTTTCTTTTGATGTTACCATTAGTCCTTATCCCATGTGACCTCGATTTTCGTTTTCGTATTTGAAGCAATCCAAAAATGTCAAAATCATGTTTTTTTTGAAATGTTGCCTTCTTGATAAATATTATCATTTAAACCAAGTGGATAAGGAGTTTGTAGTTTTTTTTATCCAATTATCTTCTGAAACAAGTCTTGCTCTAATTTTAAATGCTCTTGAAGCACTGTTATCAAATATAATTTTTTCCACAGGTTGAATACTAACGTGTTTTAAAGTGTGGCCTGATTGTTTAAAATGTTTATATAAATATGTATTGATTTTATTATTGTTTCGTATTTTAGAACAGTGCTGACTAAAACGTATTTTTAAAGGGCGTCCCGTCTGTCCTACATATTGAATGCCACAATTTAAAGCGTTTCAAGTTAAAACATCAATTATATTATCTGTTTGTCAATCAATATCTGAATTAATATTTACTGAAAAAGTTCTTCCATTAACAGTTGATTTTATAGTCGAGCTACATTTAAAAAAAAACTACAGCACCTACACCTCTTTAAATTACACTTATATATAAAAGGATACGATCTGCGTCTTCCGTCGTTTAGTTTTATAGGCGTGGAAATGTTATATTTTTTAAGAATATGAGATTTGATAGGTGACAATTTTATTTTTAAATTATTTTTAAATAAATGGTTACATTGTGCACTTTGCAAACCGGTCACATTGACAGAAGTAGCCGAAGATAAATTTATTGGAGATAAACAAATTGACGGTTGCATGTATTTGAAAGTATTTTATTTAGCCGGAATATGGACAGAAGACGCAGAAGATAGCCTGGGAGTTAAATACATAAATACGTGAAAAAAACAAAGAGGTAATAAGATCAAAGTTTTTAAACAAACATACCAAATAAAGGATTGAAAAGGATTGATAAGTTTGTCCTACAATAAAACACAAAACGCACATACACTTGTCAAACTGATAACATAGATTTACATCAAATATATTAAGGTTAGGTCATCGCTTTCCCCATTATTGAACTGATATCATCAATAAACCCGTCTAACTTCTGTGTCTATCCAAACATGTTAGACGAACTATAATTATATATGAGTATCGTGCACAACGACCTTCAAAAAATTAAACCGATAACATCAATGATTGAATGATTATTTCTCTCAAAAAAATGAAATATGCATATCAGGAATGGCCACATCCAGCATACACAGCCTCCCCACACAGCCAAAAAGTAGAGAGGAAAAGAGAGCATGGTATTACAACATTCAGTTTCAAAATGGACGCCACAAACAAACAACGAAAGTGAGAACCAGAGAGGTTACCGCCTTGGAACGGTCAGTGGCAAAACAAATTGCCACTGAGAGTTTAAACCAGGTTCTAGGGTGCACCAACCTCGCACTTGCCCCACCAGGTTCTCGTATTACAAAACAAGTACAAATTGTCTTGGTGAAATAACTCCAAACCATCCATCAGCTCAACAATGTTGAATGCAAAAGCATACAAACATATAAACATAAGAATTTAATAGCATTGCAAAGCCAAATGGCGGGTACTCAATGTTCTTACCGAGACCAGAGCACCTGGAGTAAAATCAGCAAGAACACGATGACAGGGATAAAAGAAACAAATCGAGCTTCTAGGTTCTTTTAAGAAAAGATTTCCCTATAAACCTGCATAAACTCTTAAACCCCTGCCACCGTCGTGCAACCAAAGAGGTCAGCAAAATGATCAACTGTAGATGGGTTAATCACCAGGCCTGCAGAGCGCTGTAAAATATCATGTTGGTAACCTTTCTTTTTAAATTTACAGATGGTGTTTACGAATAACCGGGAGAAATTAACATCGCCTTTTATCTTCTTAAGTTCATAAATTAAATCTCCATAAAAACTGGCTGTGAAATTCCGTGTTGCAAAAGTGATTTTAAACTGCTTCTGTATTTATGAATTAGATCTGGATGTCGGCGATAAAACTTAGGGTAATGACAAACCTTGATGTAGGGAGGAAAAGGCGCTTGTCAACGACTTCAACCAAAGAAGGGAAACAATACCAGAGTAAAAGTGCAAGCGTAACAAGCTTAAACGTACCACAGTTTTTGGTTGGTAGACAACAACCCATGTTTGCAGGATACTAGCAACAGTATGATCGTCCCGAACAACATTGCATAAACCACACACATCATGATTCATATTTACTATTTTATCATTGACAGACGGTGGTTGGCAGACAACAGCCCGTGTTTGCAGGATACGGGCATCGTGACAGTCAGGAGTTTCTCACATTTCTTCTCGATGGACTCTTGAGTCTGAACAAAGTAAATACTCTTCATAATAATACTCCGTTTCAGCCTGGAGCCAGTTATTTGAAACGTTACCAATGGGTTAAACAAACCCAGTTTAAAGTTTTAAAAGTAATGAAGTAATGAAAACATTTGTATGGAATACCTATTTGTGTGATTGGAACCTTTCGTGCACAACATCATTGAGGATGGATGAAAATTGTATTGGTAATTGGTGTAAATATTGAGTTGTGCACAACCAAATAGTAATATACATATCTTGTTTCATGAAATTAAATCCTAACACTAAATCGACCAGTCATAAGTGAGTGCTTCAAGACTGGTCTCAAATATCAGTTAAGTGATCCTGAGCAAAAGGTAATAAAGCTAAGATTTGAAATCAGTCTCGAATCTCAAGTATCTGATTGGCTAAAAAATTGACCAGTAGCCATTTCATCCAATCAGATGCTTGATATTTGAGACTTCTCTCCTGATTAAGTTTTATGATCTTGGGCCCTTCATGACAAGACCAATGTACACTTGTCAAAAGTTCTAAGTGCACACTTTTCAATTTTGAATATCTCAAAGTAAACTTATTCTAATTAAACGAAAGATTGACATTATGTTACATATGATCAAACAATAATAGATATTTTGAAAACCATGCATATGTTTCACGTGTTACGTCATCCACGTCGGCATACGCTTTTTATGCGTCATCCCCGTGCGGCTATCAAACTTTAGTTTTTTACACAATAAATCGTTTTTGTTTTCATCGACTCTGGGCAAACGCAAACAACACAGAAACGAATCGTAACTATAATGCGTTTGATGACTGAAGACTACGAAAGTGCCGTCAAAATTCTTTAAACTGGCACAACTTTAAATTTGTTTCAGAACAATCTTGACGTTATTGTTAAATGCATAAGAAATATCTGCATATTTTATCAATATAAGAAAATAATCAAACGATATAATTTTCCAGATTCATTATGTTGCTTACGTTATACGCGAACTAACCCTACCCTCAATTACGTCATAAAATATGTACGTAAAACAACGTAAACTCGAAAGTATTTAAACGTTAATTAACACTAATAAGTGTAACATTTGTTTGATAAGTGTCCATTTCATAAAAATCTAAAACTAAAATTCATAATTAACTTTTAAATCAAATTATTCGAAAATGGCGTTTATTTTGTCAGAAAAGCGTATCCGAATACTTCGTTAGGAAAGGCTGATACATATCAAACATAGAGAATTGCATCATTCAAAACGTCTAGACCATAAGACATTGTTTTCGCACAAAACAATGTGAGAAAAATAGAATTTTCTTGAAATTCTGTTATGGATAAAATATAAAAGAGGGTTTTGGCTCATCGCGTCATACCGAAGTCGCGGGAAGTTATTTCAATGAAATGAAATGATAAACTACGATATTTCCTTCAAGTTTACAAAAAGTTGATAAGGAATCTGATGATATTGTTATTAGAACTCATCCACTTTATGAAGTTGCAAGCCTAACTCAGTGTTACACTCAGCATGTTCTAAGACCACACATTGACTTGGAATCTGATCACCAAAGACATTTCCTTAAAATTTCATTTTTAAATAAAGGCATAGATTTTATTGACCTTCCAAGTATATTTAAAGATAAAACTGTTGAATCGGCAATACCTAATTATTTCAAGAATACTGAAACACCCATCGTTTGTTATAAATATAACAAGCCTATTAGAAACACTATTTTTAATTATAACAAAATTACCTCAGATTTACAGATTGTTGAAAACACACCATTATCTTGAGACTGTTCTAATTCAAAATTTTGCTATCAACCTGCCGGTCATATCGTTACAGGGGATCTAAATGTTATCAAAGACTTTAGAATCCGCAATTTAATTTCAAAAGGTCCAAAGTATAGAATTCCATCAAACATCGACTTTAATATCTGTCGTGCGGAAATTGCAGAGTCTTTAAACTCTTTTTGCAATAAATGGTGTAAGCGAGAACATGCTGAGCCTAATGCTCTTTCAAACTGGAAAAAACAAATATTCAAAATAATTGACACTCGTATATCCTTCTATAAAAGAAACATTGCTTTACTACCACCTCGACCTCGTTTTAACTTTCGTCATTTGAAAAAGGGTATTCAAGATTTTCACAACAAATTTGTTTTAACACCTGCTGATAAGGCTTCAAATAATGTAATTATAGTGTGACGTATACACTACATAAATGTTCAAACTGAAGAGCTTAATAGCTTACCCAGTGGCATTTTGTTTTGCCACTGACCGTTCCAAGGCGGTAACCCCTCTGGTTCTCACTTTTGTTATTTGTTTGTGGCGTCCATTTTGAAACTAATTATTATAATACCATGCTCTCTTTTCCTCTCTACTTTTTGGCTGTGTGGGGAGGCTGTGTATACTGGATGTGGCCATTCCTGATATGCATATTTCATTTTTTTATACACTGACTTCTTCATCTGAGAGTGATATTGTTACTGCACACACTCTACAAATTACAAAATTTAGAATCGGTGTTGAGCCGAAACAAGACAAAGTACCTACTATGTATTGGTTGCCTAAAATGCACAAAACACCGTACAAAGCAAGATTTATCGCTAACTCTAGTTCTTGTACAACAACAAAGTTATCCGTGCTCTTAACATCTTGTCTTACAGCTATAAAAGAACATGTAATTAGGTATTGCGATAAAGTTTTTGAAACTACTGGCAAAAATTTATTTTGGTCTATAAAAAATTCATATGACGTTTTGAAGAAACTTAAATCAAATAATTTTCAGGCGTTTTGTTTGTCTACATATGATTTTTCTACCTTGTATACTTCTCTCCCTCATAATTTAATAAGAGACAAGCTAACCAGTCTCATTGAAAAAACTTTTGCTAGAGAAAATAAAATATTTATCGCCTGTAATGAACACAGGGCATTCTTTACAGATGGTTCTTATGATAATTATACTTCATGGACCTGTCAAGACCTTATCCAGGCGCTCACATTTTTATTGGATAATATTTATTTGAGATTTGGTACCTCTATTTATAAACAAGTAATAGGCATTCCAATGGGTACTAATTGTGCACCCCTTGTTGCTGATCTGTTTTTATACTGTTATGAAAGAGATTTTATGTTATCTCTTTCTACAGAACATCAAGATGATATTATTACAGCTTTTAACAACACCTCGAGGTACCTTGATGATTTATTAAATATAGATAATAACCATTTTCCATCACTAGTTAATAAGATTTATCCTAAAGAACTACAGCTAAATAAAGCGAACACTACAGAAAAGCAAGCAAACTTCCTTGATTTAAATCTGTCCATTGAAAATGGTTACGTCACTACTAAAATTTATGATAAAAGAGATGATTTTTATTTTAATATAGTAAATTTTCCGTTTTTAGACGGCGATGTTCCTCGTGCTACATCTTACGGGGTTTATATCTCACAACTTGTTCGCTTTTCAAGAGCTTGCAACGATGTTAATGATTTCAATGAACGTAATCTTTGCATTACAGAAAAACTTTTAAAACAAGGTTATCGGTATCACAAATTAAGGAAAACCTTTTGCAAGTTTTATCGCCGATATCCAGATTTAATTCATAAATACAGGTGCAGTTTAAAATCACTTTTGCAACAAGGAATTTCACAGCCAGTTTTTTATGGAGATTTAATTTATAAACTTAAGAAGATAAAAGGCTGTTTCTTTTATCCCTGTCATCGTGTTCTTGCTAATTTTACTCCAGATGCTCTGGTCTCGGTAAGATCATTGAGTACCCGCCCTTTGGCTTTGCAATGCTATTAAATTCTTATGTTTATATGTTTGTATGCTTTTGCATGCAACATTGTTGAGCTGATGGATGGGTTGGAGTTATTTCACCAAGACAATTTGTACTTGTTTTGTAATACGAGAACCTGTTGGGGCAAGTGTGAGGTTGGTGCACCCTAGAACCTGGTTTAAACCCCCAGTTGCATTTTGTTTTGCCACTGACCGTTCCAAGGCGGTAACCCCTCTGGTTCTCACTTTTGTTATTTGTTTGTGGCGTCCATTTTGAAACTAATTATTATAATACCATGCTCTCTTTTCCTCTCTACTTTTTGGCTGTGTGGGGAGGCTGTGTATACTGGATGTGGCCATTCCTGATATGCATATTTCATTTTTTTAAACGTGCATCAAATTAAAATGATACAGAGATGGAAAACTGATAACAAATGATAGCCGCTACAATGCTTATTAACTTGAAAATTGATTTCTGAGTACAAATGAGCAATACTGTTATCATTTTGTTTTATCTCATTAGGCAGATAAAATGTGTTGATATGCTTTAATACGCTATTGATACTCCTTCATTGTAATTTACACTATTTTATAAGATTTTATAAGATTCAATCAAATAGTTTGAAAAATCAACATTTATCAAGTGTGCACTTAAAATTTTTTAGTAGTGTCATTGAGTATCTACTCTGAATTTCCTTAAATGGTAAATTGCCTATAAAAGGGCGATTTTCCTTTAGATATAATTGCCCAAAGTGTCAATCTAACCAGATTCTTAAGGCGACGTCACCCTGCCATGTAACTTTTAGCACGCTAGCGTCTGAGCTAGCCGGACAACACCAAATCAGTGTTTACTTCTTAAATACTTTCATTTTCTTAATACAGTTACTTTTTAACTGTATCATTTTAGTACAATAATGTAACATCGATAACCTTGTCTGCACAGCACGTAGTTAAACATCATTGCCTGTGCATTTCAGGATTGTTTACCTCAGTTCTCTGCACCAGAGAAGATGACGGGAAGTTCTAGGTGGAAATGCCCCCAGTGTAAGACATACAGGGAATCTGTGCAGAATATTGTCATCTGGAGACTTCTACCAATTTTACTGATAGCGTTAAACAGATACAGTCCTAAAAGTGATCTTTAAAAGCATGTGGTCTTTGTTAACAGTTAAATTTCTTTCTGAAATCAGTCAGACAAAAATGTGGTGTTTATTTACTTTTGGTTTTCATTTACAGATGGTCCTAGGCACAAGTTGGACTGTACTGTGCTCAAATCGAATATGTGAAGCATTGTTTGTTTACTATGTACTCCACTTGTTTTGACCTATGGTTATTTTTGCAGATTATTGTGTACCGTTTTAAATCAAAGAGGCTCTTGGATTTTAAACAATAAACAGCAATGTTTAAGGTGTACAAATAACATTGTTCAAATGATACTTTGGTGGATTTGAGATTTCTGAACCTACATATATAAACTTCGATGTTAATTCAAGTATGTCTATATTAAAACACAAAATAGCAAGAATTATATTAAAAGCTAGCTTTCAGTATACTTGCACATTTTAAACAACCCGGCCACTGTTTTCCAAAACTAAATGAAAACCATAAAGTATCGATTCAATACTTAAGTAAACTTGTATGTTTGTGTATGAAGGACAGTGGCGAACAAAGATCAATGCTCACGTTGACTTTCCCGTCCGTGGCCTTGACATGACTACTTAAGTATACTTGTAGGTTTGTGTATGAAGGACAGTGGCGAACAAAGATCAATACTTAAGTATACATGTAGGTTTGTGTATGAAGGACAATAGCGAACAAAGATCAATGCTCACGTTGACCTTCCCGTCCGTGGCCTTGACATGAATAGTTTTGTGAGTGGACCGCAGGCAAAACCTAAAGGCTCTATGCTGTTTCGGTAAGAAAAGTTTTTGATTATTAAAACATCGTATTCACATACATTTGCTTTAAACATTCATTATCTCCTTAAAGTTTGGTTATTTTATTTTGCTGTGTGTGGAGTGTGATATTGTAAATTTGACATTTACAATTTAACAATTGAGATTTTGACAGATCAAGAAAAGTAAGACCTAAAGCATATTTAAACGAAAGGTGATAAAACCTTCAGATTGATAACATGTGACAGATCCTTACAATTCAAAGGAAATAAAATATTTATTAATCAGATAACAATCATCAAGTCTGGCTTCAGGTTCTCAATTAACTTCACATAAAAATAAGAAGAAGTAATATGAATTTTACCTTTTCAATAATTTACAAAATTAGTATTTTTTTACAATAAATCGGTATTTATTTTTTCAATTTTACATTTCAAGTATCACATATGTATTGCTTTTAAAATAAGGAACATTTTGATACAAAATATGTAATAATTTGCTTTTCTATATTAAATACCAAATAATTTATTATGATGAAATACCAAAATAATCACTGGTTATGGGAATACAAATGAAATGTATAGCCTTGTTGGTGGGACGATTGTAATCACTGGTTATGGGAATACAAATGAAATATATAGCCTTGTTGGTTGGACGATTATAATCACTGGTTATGGGAATACAAATGAAATATATAACCTTGTTGGTGGGACGATTGTTATCACTGGTTATGGGAATACAAATGAAATATATAACCTTGTTGGTGGGAGGATTATAATCACTGGTTATGGGAATACAAATGAAATATATAACCTTGTTGGTGGGACGATTGTAATCACTGGTTATGGGAATACAAATGAAATATATAACCTTGTTGGTGGGAGGATTATAATCACTGGTTATGTGAAAGCAAATGAAATATCTAACCTTGTTGGTGGGACGATTATAATCACTGGTTATGTAAAAGCAAACGAAATATATCACCTTGTTGGTAGGAAGATTGTAATCACTGGTTATGGGAATACAAATGAAATATATAACCTTGTTGGTGGGACGATTATAATCACTGGTTATGTGAAAGCAAATGAAAAATATAACCTTGTTGGTAAGACGACTGTAATCAGTGGTTACAAATGTATGGGAATAGAAATGAAATATATAACCTTGTTGGTAGGACGATTATAATCACTGGTTATGGGAAAGCAAATGAAATATATAACCTTGTTTGTGGGACGATTATAATCACTGGTTATGGGAATACAAACGAAATATATAACTTTGTTGGTGGGACGATTGTAATCACAGGTTATAGGAATACAAATGAAATATATAACCTTGTTGGTGGGACGATTGTAATCACTGGTTATGGGAATGCAAATGAAATATATAACCTTGTTGGTGGGACGATTATAATCACAGGTTATGGGAATACAAATGAAATATATAACCTTGTTAATGGGACGATTATAATCACAGGTTATGGGAATACAAATAAAATATATAACCTTGTTGATGAGACGATTGTAATCACAGGTTATGGGAATACAAATGAAATATATAACCTTGTTGGTGGGACGATTATAATTACTAGTTATGGGAATACAAATGAAATATATAACCTTGTTGGTGGGACGATTATAATCACTGGTTATGGGAATACAAACGAAATATATAACCTTGTTGGTGGGACGATTATAATCACAGGTTATGGGAATACAAATGAAATATATAACCTTGTTGGTGGGACGATTGTAATCACTGGTTATGGGAATACAAATGAAATATATAACCTTGTTGGTGGGACGATTATAATCACATGTTATGGGAATACAAATGAAATATATAACCTTGTTGGTGGGACGATTATAATCATAGGTTATGCGAATAAAAATGAAATATATAACCTTGTTGGTGGGAAGATTGTAATCACAGGTTATTAGAATACAAATGAAATATTTAACCTTGTTGATGAGACGATTGTAATCACAGGTTATGGGAATACAAATGAAATATATAACCTTGTTGATGAGACGATTGTAATCACAGGTTATGGGGAAACTAATGAAATATATAACCTTGCTGGTGGGACGATTGTAATCACTGGTTATGGGAATAGAAATTAAATAGATAACCTTGTTGGTGGGACGATTGTAATCACTGGTTATGGGAATACAAATGAAATATATAACCTTGTTGATGAGACGATTGTAATCACAGGTTATGGGGAAACAAATGAAATATATAACCTTGCTGGTGGGACGATTGTAATCACTGGTTATGGGAATAGAAATTAAATATATAACCTTGTTGGTGGGACGATTGTAATCACTGGTTATGGGAATACAAATGAAATATATAACCTTGTTGGTGGGACGATTATAATCACTGGTTATGGGAATACAAATGAAATATATAACTTTGTTGGTGGGACGATTATAACCACTGGTTATGTGAAAGCAAATGAAATATATAGCCTTGTTGGTGGGACGATTGTAATCACTGGTTTTGTTAAATCAAACGAAAAATATAACCTTGTTGGTTGGACGATTATAATCACTGGTTATGTGAAAGCAAATGAAATACATAACCTTGTTGGTGGGACGATTGTAATCACTGGTTATGGGAATACAGATGAAATATATAACCTTGTTGGTGGGAGGATTATAATCACTGGTTATGTGAAAGCAAATGAAATATATAACCTTGTTGGTGGGACGATTATAATCACTGGTTATGGGAATACAAACGAAATATATAACCTTGTTGGTGGGACGATTATAATCACAGGTTATGGGAATACAAATAAAATATATAACCTTGTTGGTGAGACGGTTATAATCACTGGTTATGTGAAAGCAAATGAAATATATAACCTTGTTGGTAGGACGATTGTAATCACTGGTTATGGGAATACAAATAAAATATATAACCTTGTTGGTAGGACGATTGTAATTACTAGTTATGTGAAAGCAAATGAAATATATAACCTTGTTGGTGGGACGATTGTAATCACTGGTTATGGGAATACAAATGAAATATATAACCTTGTTGGTGGGAGGATTATAATCACTGGTTATGTGAAAGCAAATGAAATATATAACGTTGTTGGTGGGACGATTATAATCACTGGTTATGGGAATACAAATGAAATATATAACCTTGTTGGTCTGACGATTATAATCACATGTTATGGGAATACACATAAAATATTTAACCTTGTTGGTGGGACGAATGTAATCACTGGTTATGGGAATACAAATGAAATATATAACCTTGTTGTTGGGATGATTATAATAATAGGTTATGGGAATACAAATGAAATATTTAACCTTGTTGGTGGGACGATTATAATCACTGGTTATGGGAATACAAATGAAATATATAACCTTGTTGATGGGACGATTATAATCACTGGTTATGGGAATACAAATGAAATATATAACCTTTGTGATGGGACGATTGTAATCACAGGTTATGGGAATACAAATGAAATATATAACCTTGTTAGTGGGACGATTGTAATCACATGTTATGGGAATACAAATGAAATATATAACCTTGTTGTTTGGACGATTATAATCACTGGTTATGGGAATAAAAATGAAATATATAACCTTTTCGGTGAGACGATTATAACCACTGGTTATGTGAAAGCAAATAAAATATATAAGCTTTTTGGTTGGACGATTGTAATCACTGGTTTTGTGAAAGCAATTGAAATATATAACCTTGTTGGTGGGACGATTATAACCACAGGTTATGAGAAAACAAATGAAATTTATAGCCTTGTTGGTTGAAACGATTATACTCGTATGACATTGTTATAAATTATTGAAGAAATGTAAGGTTATATATTTCATATAACAGTTGTCGTAACATATTTTTTTACTCATTCTCACCATCAAGGTTATATATTTAACATAATATGCATGTTGACGTTACCATTTGCCGACTTGCATATCTTACTGACAGTCAGAAGAGGTGGCAATCTGGTAATTCTCTTTTTCTGGCCCATTTATACAAGCGGTTTTAAACGATACTTAGAGAATAACTAAAGCACTAAATTGAACTTACTTAGTATATGTAAATATGTTTAATATTTATATTTATGTGTTCTGTTTCAGAATCACTTTGGAACACTTGATGGCGGCCACTGTGAGTATAGCTTTATAGTCATTATGATACGAACATAATGTAGTGTTTTAATTTTAAAAACGGATCAAACTTGTATTTGAAACCTTTGATTGTATTAAACAATTCTTTACTTCTATTTTGTTTTCATCCATTTTGCTTCACTTTCTTTCAAAATATGTACAAATGTAAAGTAATTCACTATCAAGCTGCTGTAAAATATAGTTGTTTTAAGATTAGAACATAGTAGGGTTTGTCCTGGTTGAGATAAGGTCATATTGACTCGGCCTTGTTTTGAGGTAGCATCATATTGACCCAGCATTGTCGTCATATAAAACCCAGCCTTTTCTTTCAGATGACATCATAATTGATTGACCCTGCGTTGTTTTGAAATAACTTAAGTTTGATTTCAACCAATCCACCGCTAATATTTGATAACTGGTTTACAAACTTGATTTAATGTTATTGGCTCTTTGATGCATCTATTTTTTTAAATAAATGGTTTCTGCACTTTGTAGATGCAGCATGTTGCAGAAATCCGAACACACAGAAGTGGTACAAGTTTGATGACCATGACGTATACGAGACCACAGAGTCCAGTGTTACGGTAACATCAGTTTGTAACATGAAACATCTATATGTAGTAATGTATACCTAAATACTCAATAAGAATACCCAAGTTCACATTAAGAATACCCAAGTACTTATTAAGAAAAGACAAATGCTCATCAAGAATACCCAAATATGGGGCAGGTCACAATGTTTCCTTATTATTTCTTATCCATTTTAGTTGTTACTATATTTAAAAAGAACTAATCATTATCTTTTAGTATATAAATGGATTATTTTCCATAGCTATTAATTTTGTGATATCTTTTATAATGTTGGCTGTAGAAAGTTGTATCAACCTGAAAATGCATAAAAATGTTGTCTCTCAACTTTTGATGTCATTTTAAGGATTGACGTCAAAATGTTTAAAGGTATCTTTCTTATAATCTTAAACTGCATCAGATCCAAGGGATCCAAGGGATCACGTTGACTTATATACTAGATACTACAACAAATGTATATCTGTTTATTCTATGACATACACATTTTCGTTCAGATTGGCCAAGAACCAATCATAGCGTAAAGTAGGTGATCATATCAAATGATCGATTTCAAAATAGAAACCAAAAACAATTAACACAAATTAAAACCCGATGTGTTCAAGCCTTTAAATGGTCAATAGGAAGACAATTTGCTACTGGGGATTTCAATAAGGTTCTTGGGTGCATCTCGCATCTGTCTCACACCTGTCCCAACAGGGTCTTGTATAAACAAAAACGTACATTTTCTTGGTGAATTAATTCTAATCCATCTTTCAATTCGACAATCTTACATGCTAAAGAACACACATATTAATCACCAGAAGTTAATAACAGGGTCAAGTAAAACGGTTGGTACTTAGTAACCTTGCCAAGATAGGAGCCCTAGAAGGCGATGGTCGACGGGGAATCTTTGACAAAATATATAAAATATGTAAGAATATTGTTGTTGTTGTTATTTGAATCGATATAAAAATTGGCAATTTATAACTATGGTGACGATTTTCTTTTTTTGTTTTGATTTTGTTTTACATGGAAATCCTATAGCGCTTACCAAAGTATCCAACATTAATTTGGCCTTGGAAAGATAAAATATATATTCGAATCAATATACAATTAACATCGGGATTTGTTATACAAAAAAGTTAATCTTGTTGCTTTGCCGGAAGTGTAGGGCTCCCAGCCAGATGCACTATCATTTGGAATTCACAGTAGCGCTATTTGTGCAGTGTGGCGGCCGTAAAAGGTCCCCCTGTACATATAGTCAGTATTATTATCAGTAAAAATACAACCGTTACCGATGTCATGCAGTGATGGTTACGTATATCAAGGCTTTCCAAACAACCTTTTTGGGGTTGTCCCGGCTAGCTCAGTTGGTGAGGGCTTGGCGCTGTCGCCGTAACGGTGAGGGTTCGCTTACAGTCAGATTCACTAATCATTTACCATATTCGAACATCAAAATGACAGTATGCACCATTAAAAGTCGTCAGACCTCCGGATTGTCACGCGTTACTATGTTTTCCGAAAGTCTGATATTGAAGAACTACTAGTGTATGCTGTAAATATTGTCGAATAAGTAGTGGGAGGATATGGGTGTAGGGGTATCAGCCTGATTTATTTTTCAATGACCCGAAGAGGAAAATTCTTTTGGAATAAATATTTTGGTTAAACAGTGCCTCAATAAAGATTGTGTACATACTGTTCCTTGTTTCTCTCCTTTCTCTCCTATTCTTTTAAATATGCTTAAGCAAAGCCGTGGATCGCATTGGTGTGACTAAAAAAACCGTTATTCGTTCATGAAAATTGCGGTTACACGTAAAACAAGGCCTTGAAAATGTGGTTAATGTGTTATACTAAGTAGATTATGCGATTTAATATAATGTCTGTAAGTGTGAAAACATTACACAAATTATACGAATGGTTTTACCTTGATAATTCTAGCTTTCAATATTTCTCCATTTTGAACAAACTTTCTTCGGTAGCCATGATCAGTTTACGATTCGATAACTGCGCAGTTAGAGTAGTGTATTTAGTATCCAGGCATTACGTCAATTGTGTTATTAGTAACGTAATAAAAACACTTTAGTTTGAAAACGAAAGTCATAATGTAACAAGAGTATTATTTATATTTTATAAAAATTTTAAATCACAAACTTTGCATTTATTCAGAAAAAAAGGGTATTCAAATCGTCCGAACATCTATACTATGTTAAAATGTTTTTTCGATACGTATCACCCACGATATAATAAAATGGGTTATAATTAACGCAAATGACAGGCTGTATGAATAACAAACGACTTGGGTAACATGATACCACAACCTTGTCAATCAGTAGTTTTACGCCTGATTAGATACGTTTGTATACTTCAACATGGTTTCAATGTATTGCTAATGCCTATGAACTTAAAAAGATGAAAAGGCAACTTTGAAAACCTTCGTACACGAGACATATGACACTATTGCTGGCTAAGTTTGATTGAGCCTGTTCAAGGGGAGAAATGGAAATGTTTATTACTTACGGTAACAACAAATTAGATTTATTACTGACGGTAACAACAAATGAGATTATATGATACCACCATAAGGACAAAGCCTAATAAACTAAACACTCTAGAATGGTAAATCCTAATAATTGTCTCTATTTTTAAAACAATGGCACAGAAAGCATTGTAAGCAAACAAAGAAATTGCTCGAATGCATTGGCGTTCCATATTTATAAAATAGCTCGAATTGAATATTTTCACCGAATAGTTAAATGCATATAAATGTACGCGCTCAGGAAAAAAATATTGTGAAACTGTATGTAATGTTTAATACATGAATATAATTCAGGAACGGGATAACCACGTCGTAAGAATGTTCCTTTGACAAAATATCCATACTAAAGAAACACAAAAGCAATCATAAACACCAATTTAATGTTCAACATAGATTTACCGGTCATTTATTTTGTATTGTATATGTGTTTATTCTCACCAAGCGAAATAGCAGAAGCAAACATTGCCAAAAAGGGAAAATATGTTGATGACTCCTTTTGGCTGAAAAATATATTTAACTTTCAGAGGTAAAATTCAGTAACGCCGAAATGGCTCATCAGACCTAAATCAAGCAGTAAACAAATGTTTTAAGTCCCTTGATACAGTAAAATGTTTATTACTGCCTTTGCTAGTTTCAAAAGTCTTGTTAGTCCATGTCTAACCGTTATCAATGGTTTTGACCTTGCCTAATCCCCCACAGATCAGTCATCATTAATTGTTATCATTAAAGTCTGGTAGTGCTACATGTAACTAGTGTTTAGCAGATTTTATTGTTGATAAGGATTCACTGATTTCTTTCAACATTATTTTTTCTGTTTTGCTCACTCTTGATTGGTCTTAGTCGTTTCCATACCTTTTTTTCTTTCTTTTGAAATTAGAAGAACAGTCGCCTTTACTCGAAGATACACCAGAAGATGGTATGTAGCATTCATCTTCATAAGACGTCTCTGTTGTTGTGTAGAAGTCAGGATCACACCATTCTTCTATCATCATGAACACAGAGACAATATTCAGCCAAACCGTAATGGATACGTATTGCATACCAACGCCAAATCCACCTTTGATGAATTCCAGAAGGGCTCATCTGCGATGAAAAATGAATCTGAATACTTATACTCTATATCTTTAATTGCAGTTTTGTGCAATAAATTATATAATCTATGCATTTAACATGTGGCAAAAATCACAAATTTATTATAGATATTATAAATATAATAAAAGGTTAATCATGTTGTAAAGAGCCATTAGGGCTCAAAAGCTTAAATCAGAATCTCACTTATTGTACGTAATTCTGTAGCTTAAAAACTTAAGAAACGTGTTTAAGTTTCATTCGTATAGTTAAATGTAAGATAAAGAAAACATTAATGTGACTTACCTGATTCTATTTTCATACAAATATTTAAAAAAGGCAAAAAAAATAAGACAAAAAATGAGTCTTTTTTGGGAAACACAAATGTGTAAAGACGTTTTTTGTTCAAAATATTCAAGTCATGTATTTTGACAAATGCTAAATAAGTTTTTGACGCAAAGACTATATATAAAGCATGTCAAAAATATAAAAATGTCAAATTAGACCAAAAATGTGGTTGAGCCCGTATGGCCAGTACAATGTACCCGGTAACCGACCTTATGCTAATGCACGTTAAGTTTTCTTTGGTTTTTTATAACCTGATTGCCTACCGTACGACCGTACTTAAAGACGATTTTTAAAAGATGGGCATATTAAAGTGTTACAAAGATTTTTTGTTGACAAATTTAAAAAAACAACGTTTTGGCACAAAGACAATTGAAAGATCTTAATTTTCAATGACACTATATAAAGACTCTCAAAGTTTTTTAGTACAATACAGAATTCACATTACTGCGATAACGGTTTTCTGTTCAATTAGCTATGGCGCACGAAAAGGCTCAAAAGTTTATTGAAGGTGCACCTGCATTTAAAATTACCGGTGTACATGTACCTGCGTCGGACGTATACATTTATGCGATGTACGTATAAATTTACAGGTGCACCCATAAAAAACCGGTGCAGCGCAATTACAAATAGCGGTGCACCTAATTTTTTACTCGTCCATCGTATATATTTATACGTCCATCGCATAATTTACCGGTGCACCTACATTTCGAGTTGACCCTTTCGCTACTTATATCCATATAAATGACAGCCAATTACAATTTGCCTAACATTCGCCATTTTAAATTTTGGCAGTGTTGTCGATATGTTGAAAGTTGCAGTGAATGTCTACGCTATTCAAAAAAGCCTGAATTTAAACATATTAAAAAATGTAAATAATTTTAGAGCACAAAAATATTTTTTAAACAACAAAGTAACTAATTTTCAGCAAAAACAACTGTTTTGAACCAAGGGTTGTGATTGGTTTATCATTTTCATATTGCCGATGCACTTGTAAATTAGTAATTCATACTTTGAGCGCATAAAATATTTACAACGAACGTATTTTTGTAGGTCCACCTTTTTTACGATTAACTTTTAATTTCAAAAATGATGCACTGCTAATTTACAGGTGCACTATAAAATTCATACGCTGGAGGCATAAATTTATAGGTGCACTCGCACTTGTTGCCGTGTAAGCCTTTTCGTACGCCATATCTTCATGAGAATGGGTAACATTGACAGTTTTTTTTCAAAAGCAATACTACACTCATTAACAGACAAACTGTTGATTTAAATAATGACTTTTCGCTTTTATCGCATAATTAATCAAACGTTCTTCTTGGTGTTTAATTTCAAGGAATGAAATATATGACAGGATATAAACATTTCCTTTGTTTTAATAACAAAATAACGAGCCGCCGGTGTTCAAAAGATTAGCCTACAACGCGGTTCAAAGATTTCTTTGTATTATGATTTATACACTAACCGCTTCTTAAATAATGCTTGATTGCTTTACTTAATCCTATCAGTCTGGTCACAATTGACTAAACTTATTAAATTTGATACCTTTAGCCAGGTTCTCGCTTCCGTCAACTTATCAAAACAAAGGCTTACACCATTATATATAATTATTGACTGTGAAGTCAAATATAAAGAAAGGAATATAAACACGAATAAGCTTTAATCGGCAAACATTTAAACTTGCAAGTTGAGGATTTTGTTTCCAAAACGGATATTTTTATTATACTATTACCATTGAAAATTTGAAGTCGTATTCAGTATCTAATACAATGTATTTCCCTGATTCTATTGCCCGTAAACGTGCAGTGTGAAGCATTGACAGTCGTTTTTATCCTTAAAAAATAAGTTTCAATGTTAAACTTATTAATTAAGATATATTAATAGAAACTGCATTTTTGCCTTTTTGATAAACACGAAGATAAAAAAGATGACTAACACATTGATAAACACGATGATAAAAAAGATAATAAACACTGCGAAAAGCACACAGGAGACTGATGGGGTGATAAAAACGATGATAAAATAATCCTTATTAAACACGACGATATACAGAAAGATGTACACGCTAGAGAATGTTGGGGTTATAAACACGATGATAAAATAGATAATATTAAACACGACGATAAACACGAAGATGTACACGTCAGAGACTGTTGGGGTGATAAACATGATGATAAACAAGATTTAAAAAAACATGATGATTCACACGATGATAAACACGCTGGTGACTGTTGGGCTGATAAACACGATGATATACAATATCGATACGATATAATAAACACGAATATAAATGATATATTTCAGTGACGATGACCATTTTAAGACAAACGACATTGAGCGTATACTATTTAACGTTACTGTTCTAAGTATGACAAACACTGAATTGGTATAAAACAAACCAAACGTTCTAACTGCATATTTACATCGCTGATGGAATTTGGAAGAGATTTACGGAAATAGACTCTAATGTCTGTAATAAAGAACGATTTAACACGTCAAGGGTAATTTCCATCTAAAAACTTATCTTGACTTATAAGGGCAAGGGACGTAACTGTCGTTCGTATACAAAACATATTATGGAAATTTTATGTCAAGTTATGTTTCTTCATAACCATCGACTCTCGTTGATACATGACGTAAAATGGATTTGCTCGATTCATTTAAATCACTATTTTTTAAATATAAACTCGATTTCTTGATTTGATTTGATTACTGCAATACACATCAGTCCTTGCTCCGTCAGACGAACACGGTTAATGAAACACACGGATAAAACAGAGGTTTAAAGAGAATACCAGTAAATGCGAATATAAAGCAGCAAGACAAAACGAACAAAATACAAAGAGGAGAACTCAGCTCATTCACATAATTCCCTTGTAGACTGTGTAACAAGAAGTGTTTTCGTAATTACTTTGTTTATATGCCTAACTTGACTGGATATTTAGACGCATGGCTTTTGTCTTACTTAATTCAAATCAGTATGCAGCATTAATGATACTCTGTACATATGGATACAATGGAACCTGAATGTCACTGCATGCATCTAAATTAAACAGATACTGTTGTATCATTATACTTGGCGGTGGTTTAATTTTTCGCGTTTTTCGCGCTATGGAAAATGCGCATAATCAAACCTTAGCGTAATCAATTAATTGAATAGCTAGTCCTACTACAAAAATACAAGTGCGCGAATTTAAGCCCTCGTGAAAATGTAACTTGTGTCATTTGCGAGAAATTTGATCCCCGCGAAATTAAATGATACAACTGTAGTTAATTGTGTTGTGTTGCATCTAAGAAATACCAATTAGTTAATAGCATAAATAGGCACTTGGAATAGGAGACTGCCTTTTATTATTATTCTTGCTGTTTTAGAGCATATTTCATGGAGGACAGTGCCCAGACTGTATTAACTGAAAATTGCTGTGGATGTCAACTTTGTTGATTCTGTTAAAATGCATGCTGGCTGTTTTCTATTAAAGAATCATCAATTTTCTACCAATAAAAGTCAGAAAGCCTTCTAAGACTTACGCGTTGGCCTCAATATTTAGACACGAGTTGGATACGAAACCTCTGGTTGTCGAAGAAATGGCATAAACGATTAATTGAGGTATAACATTGCTTTTTTACTCTTGTATCTACGTTTCGGCAAAAAGCCTTTTTCAAGATCGTCGTGTCATTTGCTTTTATTTGTACTTCAATATTATACTGTGAGTAGTGAAATATATATCAAATCTCGTATCTTCCTAAAGTCTACACTAATATATTTCTGACATTTGGAGGCCATGATAATATTCTGCCACCTGGTTCAGGATTAAAAGGTTTTATGCCGAAACGTAGAGTGAAAAAACTATGTTATGTTATTTACTTTCATCCCTGATAGGATGCATTTAAACGTTAGATAAATAGAGGCTCAAAAAGAAAGTGTTGTGACTTTGATAAAATTCCTTGTGTTTAAACTTGCACCAACATTCTTTTTCAGGTGTGAGAATGCGGCATGTGATCATATTTTCAGATGGCAGCGAAACAAGTGCCGATACCATTCATTTCCTGTGGTGACTTAACTGCAGACATGTTTTGTATATTTACTAATTTAAGAAACTTCACAGCTTACCAATAATATATGTCTTTATGACAGGCGGTGTCATATTCTTTTATTTGTACTTCCATATTATACAGCAATCATCAAAGAGCTATAATACCCAAATTCAAACGCTGTTTTTACATATCTTTAAATGGAACAAGTTCGAACCATGGCCACAATACATGCCACTCATTATGACTGTGTTGCTTTAACGGACACTACCACATCACAAATAAAGGATAATATTATGTAAGTATTGATACAAACTTTTAAATGTATTGTACTATTGACTCATTAATATATTAATGTATTCTATCACCACTGGAAATTATAACATCATGTATTTGTCTTCAGAGTACTGAAGGGTCTGACAGCACTCTTATTCAACTACGTGGGTCTTGATCTGACATGTCATATAATCTGTCTACACTTCATATTTCTGTGAGTCTCACTTATCGTCTGATTGGTCTACACGTACATGTGTTTTGAAGTAGTGAAAAAGATGTCATATCTCGTATCTTCCAAAAGTCTTCACTAATATATTTCTGAAATCTGGCCCCAATATTACAAAAAATTGAGTTGGATTTCAAATTCAACTCAAAGTAATCATTTTAAATTTCTGACGACATAAAAATACTATTTTTTATTTAGTATCTTAAATATGTTTAATATAATATTTTTGTTTGAAATGCAGTTTTCATTTTTTATCTGTATAATATATAAAAAATTCAAAAATCTGTTTGAGTAAAAACTTAAAAAATCTGTGTTTATACTCAAACATAAATTTTGGAATATATCTCCTTAAAATGAAATTTTACTTGAAATATTTCCATAACTGTAGGCAGATTTTATTTGATTTTTGTAAAGGATACCAATAGATCAACATATATTTACTCAGAATTTGAATTAATTTGTTAAGTAGAAAATTGAGTTTGAGTCTAACATCGTTCGTGATATTGAGGCCTGGAGGCCATGATAACATTCTGCCACCTGGTTCAGTATCCCAAGTGTCATCTCTACTAAATATTCGTCTAAACTTTTATATATGCAGACCTGTAGGACCTGAGAACAATCACGTGTTTTTCACTGTTTAATCTTTTCACGTGTTTTTTTTCACTGTTTAATCTGTTCACGTGTTTTTTTCACTGTTTAATCTGTTCACGTCTTTTTCACTGTGTAATCTTTTCACGTGTGTTTCACTGTTTTATCTTTTCACGTGTTTTTCACTGTTTAATCTTTTCACGTGTTTTTTCACTGTTTAATCTGTTCACGTGTTTTTTCACTCTTTAATCGTTTTTTTCAAGATCAATTCCATATACATACTGTTTTAAAAAATACATTGTATGTCAAATCACTATACTTTGGGACTTTCCTTTTATCATTAGTTTAGCATGGACAACCATGAATGGTTCATCTTGATACTAGACTATCATACTAGCTATCTGCCAACTTGATACTGGTCTTACATGACTAGGTTAAATTGCTAGTTAATTAGCTTGATTCTATTTACTTTCTGGTTGTGTATTTGTAACGCACTGTGACAAAAGTTGAGTTCTAGCTTAGTGTAGACACTGAGCAAGTTGCAGTCTTAAAAAAATCGATAGGACCTAAACCGTTATCTGAAAACAGTTGTAAACGCCTATCTGACTAAAAGGCAAACTGTGTAGAAGCTGCATATATTTCGCAAGGATATCCGTCTACGCTGAGATCTGGGTTTACACTGAAATCAGTCTCTACACTGGGATCTGTCTGAACATACACTCACATCTGTATCTTCGTTGTGATTTGGATCTACACTGGGTCTATAATGAGATCTTGATCTACGATGTGATCTGGGTCTACACCATTATATGGGTCTACACTTGAATCTGCGTTTTCACTCGATTCACGATCTACGACTTTGTTCGAGTCAAAATTAAGGTAGGGTCTGCATTAATCTTTGAGTTGACTCTGAGTTTACTACGTTGTTTCTCTACAATGATATCTCGGACAAAATTCCGATCAGGGTCTAACTGTAATCTAAGTCAACACTCGAGTTATAAGTCTACACAACTATCTGGGTTAAAACTTCTAAGTCACGATGTGATATGGATCTACAATTGGATCAGAGTCTACATTATGATCTGGATTATATACGGTTTGGTTCTACTCTGATCAAATAAGTCCCATTTCGTCGGGTCAGCTTGGGCATTAATGTGGATTTGCTGATCTATGGGTCTACACTAAGATCTTGGTCTATATTGAGATTTAAATCTACATTAAGATTAGGGTGCAATGCGATCTGGATCTGCATTGAGTTCTAGATCCACACTGGAATCAAGGTCGGCATTTATTTCTGGTCTAAAATGAAATCTATGCTTGTTCTGGGATCTGGGTCTTTACGGTGATCATGATCTAAGTCTACACTGAAATCTCGGTTTGCAGTCTGATCTAGGTCTTCACTTTTATCATGTTCTAATTTGTGATCTAGTTTGAGCCTCGCCCTGTATATTTTTCTCCAACTCGCCTAATAAATTCAAGCTATTTATCATGTTCACAGTTGTGATCTAGTTTGTATTTCGTCAGGATCTATACTGAGATCTGCGTCTTTTGGGATTCAGGTGTACAACCAGATCTTGGTGTACTCTAACATCTGAGATCTGTGAGTGAGTCTACATTGCGATCTGGGTATACATTGAGATCTGGGTTTACATTGAGATATGGACCTACATTGAGATTTAAATCTACATGGTGATTTTGTCTGCACTCTGATCTTGGACGACATTCAAGGTATGGGTCTACATTAAGGGTGTACAAATTGTGATAAGCATTAAGTCAGTTAGTGTTTATTAAGCAACGTTTCAACAATTTACAAACCCAGTCATAAAGAAATGCTCCCTTCCCTTATTGTTCCTTATTTGATAAAACTCAGCTTAATAAACATTAAATTTTAAGGACCAGTTAACATCTTGAGAAGGCAATAGTTCTAATAATATAATATGAACTAAGGCACTGCCTCTCTCGGAATCGACGAATTTAAAGAGATGTGCATCGAATGTTTAACAGTAAAACAAAGAAACAATTCATCATTTGTTATTTTACTTTTTAACCAAAACTGATCAAGGTTGTAAGATGTATTATGAAGAGCTTTTGGTGTAAAACGACTTTTGCATTATTATTCTCTTCTTCTGCGGTGAGCGCTTATTTGAACAGCTGGTGTTACACCGGTTTATTGTTGTTTTACACAGAGTGGTTGTTCTACACAAAGTCTTTTCAGGTTTCTAAGCTTTTATTTGCGGTTTATAAAATAAATCCACAATAACAATTTTACAACTAATAATTTTTGATTCACAAAGTAATGTCTTAAGATTTTTAGCTTAATTTCCCTTTTTAATTTTAAAGTTCACAAAGTCCCTTTAACAGTTCGCAAAGTTTTCACAAAGTATTATCTAATTTAGTCACAAAGTTTTAGCTAGTTCCTTCACAAAGTTTTTGTTGTTGTTTACCTAGAAAATTCTGTTTATATACCCTTTTCAAAAATTGACATATACAACATAACAATTGAGATTTTGAAAGATTAAGGAAAGTAAGACCTAAAGTACATTTAAACAATATGTGATAAAAGCGTCAGATTGATAACAGGTGATAGTTCCTTACAATTCAAAGGAAATAAAATATATTCAATCAGATATCAATCAACAAGTCTGGCTTCAGGTTCTCAATATTTACATTACTTAACTTACTGTCAAAAATCATGAAGAGTAATAAGAATATTTCTTGTTAAAAAAATTACAAAATAAGTATTTTTTACAAGGAATTGATACTAATTTCCTAAGTGAACATTTTATGTATCACATACATATATTGCTTTTAAAATAAGAAACCTTTTGCTACTAAACATGTTATAATTTGATTTTCAATATTAAATACCAAATTATTTGTTATGAGGCAATTTCAAATAATGTAAAAATTTCAATCATAATAGATGCAACACTACATCTAAGTGAGCTGAATAATTCTGTAAAGTTTGGAAGACTACTTTGAGATGTTGAATACACCAGTTTTTCAGTAAACTCTTAGTTAAACAGCACTTAGTGACAGTAGAGAAATTTATTATCTAAATTATAATTAGAATGAAACATTCAAATTAGTCCAGATTTATATAGCACTCTTCATATGTTCAAAAGAGCTTTACAACAAGCAAGATATAGCAATATAATACAATAAGAATTAATAAAGCATGGGTAAATAAAGCATAGAGCAAAAAATAAAAATAAAAGAAATAAAAATTTAAGTTTGCATGAAAAACATAGTAGAAAGTTAAAAAAACAAGTGCGTTGATGTGTAGATAACACATTATAGCATCACTCCGTTCAAAATCAACCCAATGTCTTACGATTGTTAATATATCCAGTTAAACTTAATCAACATTATACATAGTATGAGCGGAAAGGGTGTGTTTTAGCTGTCATTTGAAAGTGTCAAGTGTCTGTGCGGTTCTAACTAACTCTGGCAGTGCATTCCATAACCTTGGTGCAGCATGGCTAAAGCTACTGTTTCAGAAAGTCACAGTTCTGGTATGTGGTACTACAAGTGTTAAAGAACTGCTAGAACGAAGGTCTCTAGCTGGTTGGTACACACACAATAAGTCAATAATGTACTGTGGGCACTGTCCATGGAGAGCCTTGTTAGTGTATAGTAGGACCTTGTAATCGATCAGTTGACATATTGGTAGCCAATGAAGTTCCTTGAACACTGGTGTTATAAGGTCATGACGAGGAGTTTTTGTCAAGATTCTGTCAGCTGTATTCTGAACCCTTTGTAGTTTATTCATTGTAAGTTTTGGAATACCAAAGAGCAATGAATTACAATAGTTAAGCTTTGATGTTACTAGACAATTAACTAATGTTTTTGTAGCATCTGTTGTATGGTAATTCCGTATGCATCCGATGATTCTCAGCTGGTGGTAGGCAGATCTACAGACAGTGTTGACATGTTTCTCCATGTCCATTTGTGAAAATGATGCATTAGACCATGTTTACCACAGATAGCACCTACTGGCTTGGTATACATCGTAAAGTATTTCGGTCCTAATATGTACCCCCTGTGGAACACTGAAATTCGTAATAACTGGATCGGATAGCTCTCCTTTTCTTCCCTCTACTGTCTAGAGCAGTTAACCTGGTCTTCCCACAGCATTTCATGTGAAGCTGTTTTCCTGAAATATTAAAATCAACCGCAAATTAATTTATCTTCAAAAATAATTTTATATCTTAAGGCTTTTATAAATTCATTTGTCGACAGTTAAAATTGATTTAAAATATTAAGACATACATTTCTTTTGCTTATTTAACATAGGCCTATACCAATAAAGAAGTTCTGTTTATTTAAAGCTTATCCAACAAAAAAACATAAATGAAGTACCACTTAGACCCATACAGGGGCTATTGTAAGGGCCTAAAGGATTTTGAATGATTTAAAGAACATTTTGGACAGTTTGGTTGTGAACAAAATTGACCAGTAATGAATAGCATTGACCAGCAATGATCACCTTTGACCAGTTATGACCACTATTGACCACCGGCTTGCTTATTACTCAATTGACCAGTCAATAGGCCAACCCTGCTATTATACATTCATGCAGCTTTAATAAATGAAAATAAAGAAAATTTATGCAAACCTTTTATCTGTTTACTATGTTAATGTTCATATTCTGTGCCGTAGCTGTCTACCAATTCTGCATAAGTATCTATAGGCTTCATAACCTTGGTGATACACATCTCTGAAAATAAATGTTTATTTTAAATCTTCACTGATAACAGTAAACTAATAATTCAGTTATACAGTACCTTTTGTGGCTTATGAAGATGTACATAAATTGCTGTTGCAGTTAACAGTGAACAATTCATACTTTTGCCATAATTTATTTATTACATGTAAGGTCTTTTTATTAAAATCACATATAAGGAAGATAAAATGATGAAACATTTCATGCCATCTTTAATTCCATAGTGTTATCACATTTTAAAGACCACATTCAGATGTGCCAGCTGATCTGAATCTACATATATGCCATCTGATCTGGATTTACATGGGCTGACCATTTGTGCTAAAAAGTTGTGTCCATGAAGTATGTTAAGTTATTGACTGTGAAAACTAAAACAGCATTGTTTTCTTCCTAAAAAACGTGAACAAGATTATGAGATTTATCCACTAAATAAAGGATTAAATTAGTGACCAAAGGGGCCCATAATGTATTTACAACATGGTCTGCAGAGAAACTTTGTGGCGTTTGATTCTGTGTCTTCCAAAAATTTGGCATGTTCAGGTGATTTTGTGTGAACATGCCAGAGATTATGGTACACCATAGCAGCGCTGGACAAATTTAGATTTTTTAGTAACTACAATGTAGTCTAAAACTAGCTGGGTAAACATTTCAGCTACAATGTAGTCCCACTTTTGCCCAAATAAGCAAATTCTGATTGGTCCGTATTAACAGTACAGAAAGAAACAGGAAATTCAAGAGGAACCATTACATGGGAGGCTTGATAATGTTAAAATAGATCTCAAAACATGTTATTTTGTAATAAACTTACTGCTGTTGTAATATGATATGCATATAGTCATACTAGTGCTAAAAGAGCACTATATGCTCAAATTAACGTTTAAACTAGTCTACACTAAAAAAATTGAGCTAGCCCATAGATAGGCAATCAGATATTTTGAGATTGTCCGATACAATTTTCAGCTTGTCCAAGGCGTCGGGCTAGTGGGTTTGTCCAGCCATGCATAGTCATGTTATGATGTAAAGGAAGGGCAAATTCTGTGCTGTTTGAGTGTTTGTACAGTATATTATAGGTAAACTAAAAATACCTCTCCAGTAGTCTAATTTTTCTCCTATTCCAGTTTCATGCTCTTTGAACCAGATTTGTCAGGCATCTTTTATATGTATACTTCAAACTGAAATACAAATTACAAAAAACAAAATTTATAAATGATATTATTTGCCTATACAATGCATATACCTTCCGGCAAAGCCAGGGTTTTTCTAGCCTTTCTGAGAGTCCGGAAAACAGACCCTTTCCCAAAGTTAACAGACCCATTCCCAATAGGAAATTTCTTCCGATTTTCCCAAATGAATCCACTGGTAATTTTCAAAACATAAGAAACGGTGTAAACTTTCGCTTTACGCTGTATTTTTGTTGATAAAAATACCTAGAAGTTTCACGCGCAAAAAATTTCCCAAATCTGGCCAAGGTACTTTTCCCAAAATGGCTAGGAAAACCAGTGAGGGCGTGTAAATTTTTCAGCAAAGCTCATGTTGTTTACAAAATAATTTCAATTTGATTTCCAGAATTTCGGTCGATTTCCATTGTATTAATGTTTCTGATGTAAAGATAACAGCAGCATTTTATTTTTACCCAAATCAGAACAAGGCTGAAAGTGCACCTTTTTTCCCGCTGTATGTTAAAAATTATGTAGAAACAAAATAATTGAAGGTACAGTTTTTTACACAAGATAAAGGTGATTATGAAAAGCGAGAGAGCGAGCAGGACAGTAAGAAAGAGATCGAATGGAAAAAAAAGAAAATTGTTACAGAAAGAGTATTTTATTTATAAGGGCTAGTGTACTTTCTGTAAGGGCTAGTGAACTTGCTCATTCACATGACCTGTAGGGCGATTGGGTTAAAGAAAATTTCTACACCTCTGTCAGAGCAATTATTCCTAAAATCTGAAATAAATAATAAGTGGTAAACACGGCTTCAACACTATGCCTCATTTTATTTATGAAATGTAGCTCTAATAATTTTTATTTGTTGTAAATGAAGCATTATTCAGATAGCATTTGGTAAACAAATCTTTACAGAAAATATTTTATTTAAAATGTAAGAGCAAGTGTACTTTCTGTAAGTTGGAGTACACTTGCTCATTCATTCAACCTGTAAGGCGATTGGGTCAAAGAAAATCTCTACACCTCTGACAGAGCAATTATTCCTAAAATCTGAAATAAATAATTAGTGGTAAACACGGCTTCGCCGTGCTTCCTATTTAAATCATTCAACAATATGCCTTATTTTTTTATGAAATGAAGCTCTTATAATTTTATTTGTTGTAAATGAAGCATTATTCAGAAAGCATTTGCTAAACAAAGCTTTACAGAAAGAGTATTTTATTTAAATGTAAGGCAGAGTGTACTTTCTGTTATCTGTAAGGGAAGTGCACTCATTCACTCGACCTGCAGGGTGAGTGGGTAAAACAAAATTTCTACACCTCTGCTGAGCAGTTATTCCAAAAATCTAAAATAAATAATTAGTGGTTAACACGGCTTCGCCGTGCTTTTAAATAATTCTACAATATGCCTCATTTTTTTGGAAAGGCAGCTCTAAAAATTTTTATTTGTTGTAAATGAAGCATTTTTCAGATTGCATTTGGTAAACACAGCTTTACCATGCCTCAAACAACTTATATTAGCAGAGTAGCTTTATGCTTAATCTGCAAACTTTGGGTTCAAGTCCTGATCATGAAAACACTTGTATCCAAAATTGTGGTCAGATTTCATTTGACCAGTTTTGTCCTGAGACTGAGTTAATTTCAACGTAATATACCTTATCGCTTTCCCACACCAAATTAAAACGAAATAAATCGATATTACCATCTAATCTGCAATGTTAAACTTACTGTTCTTGTTGATGATTGCAGTAAAAAAATAAATAAAAACGTCGTAAAATTCCAATGTTTAGAATGTTGTGGAAACCGGTGTAGATAACTGCAATTAACCAAATTTCGAACAACTACCGAAATGCTCATCGCTACAGTACGGTGAAGCCTACAGTTAGACTCTAACTCTGTGACAATATCATATTTTAATCAATGTTGAAACTTATTTACCTGATTTTTAGGGCGAGTTCAATCTTAATTGTTATCTAACACATGGAATCAGAATTTCTGAAAATGTGAATCGAGAAACAAAATGGCGGCTTTTCAGTTTTAAAATCCAGAAGCAAGCAATCTGGATTCAAGTCATATTGTCCAATCAGAAAAAGCCTTACTTTGCAAGGTGTTTTTATTGTCCAATCAGAAAAGCCGTATTTAACAGGGTATTTTACAAACCGGAAGTTCACGGTTTCCAATTGTCTTGGTATAGACCGTTAGACATGCGCAATACCGTAATCGGAATCGACACGATTTCGACGCGCTTCGCGCGTCGAAATCGTAGGGTCGATTCCGTATTAGAATCATACTTCTGGCACAGGTATATCGGATACCTGCTGGTAAGATTGTTAAGTTTTAAAGAAATTGATAAAACAGATTTAATCAATTAATTAATAATTTACTGTCTTATAAATTTTACATAATTATATACTTCTATATGCTCAAAGGTTAAATATACAAACATTATATATTCATTGTTTTATAGACATGTTCAATCAATACTGTAAAAGTACAACTCAAACATGTTCTACATATACAAATTTACATGTACAATATGTGTACAGTCAAATCTGTCTTCAGAGACCACTCCGGGGAAATCCCAAAGACAGGTCTTTAAATCCAGGTGTCTTTTTTAACATAGGGGCTGTTTCAAAAAAAAAGGCTGGTTTAGGTTTTCCTGTTATAAAAAAGTACAACAAACAGTAATTTCAATTTTCCTACTTTGCAGAGGTGTCTTATCATGCCCTTTAAAGATTTGTAAAGTTTCATCTAAATAGCACAATCCGTTAAAAAAATATTCCAAAATAAAGGGCTAAAAATGTCAGGAGTGTGACAAAAAAGTGTGACACTTTTCAAAATCACATTTGTTCAGACCATTATTTTACAGAAAGCTTGAGTAAAGACAAGTTTTAGTGTTGTTTAAGTTAAAGATGCATTTATTAGGCATCAAATAATGATAAAATTGAGCATATTATACTTACAGTAATCAAAATATATGCTATTAAGTCAAGCATGGTTGATAAGAAAATACCTCAAGAAAATCAATACCTCTTTGCTTTATAAATTAATAGGACTTCTAAGATTAATAGTACATAAGAAATGTTGTGTGTATCATTAAGTTTAATGTTTCTAGATGCAATAATTGTAATATTATCACCTCTATTGAAATTATTTTTGTCTGCAGCTCCCTTCAGGGAATGTCAGCTGAAAATGTCAGGAGTGTGACATTATGCACATATTGCAATATTCTGTCAACATATCATTTACATGAAAACAAGAGCATGTTTTTTCTTGGAAGTCTATGTCATGTTTTGTTAAATTTTGACAAACAGGAATGGCCTTGGTGAAACATTTTTGAGTACACTGCACTTATGTGGTTGTCAGGAGTGTGACACACTTTTTTAACAAAATGAATTTTTTATCTTTATGCAATACCACAAGTTCTAAAGCACTTATATTTGATTCTTCAACATGTATTTTAACAGAAATACACATTTAAATAATAAGAACCAGTAAGACTTGTATTTTAAGCACATAAATTAAAATTCTTAAACAATTTTAATATAGATCAATAAAGCTCCATTAAATTTTTATTCTGCCACATATGGGTATAAATTGATTGATTTTGAACACTGAAAAGTCTGTACAAACATATGGACCAACCAGTTTTGAATTTTTATGAACTTAAATTCTTTACATTTTTTTCCCTTCACTTGCCATTTTTCAAATTACAATATCTCAGCAACCAGTTGACCAATTTTAAAAATCTTTCAGTTTTATACTCAGTTTCAATAAGCATAATATTCAGAATAACAAGTTTGGAATTTGAACGAACTTTATTTTTTCACTATTTTTTTCACTTTTCCAGCCATTTTTTTGAAACAGCCCATAGGTAATTTGTTATTTCGAAAATTAGCCTGTGGGACAAACAAAATGTTGTTTTTATCCACATGTGGTATTTGTTTACAGATACTTAAGCAAATGTTAGATTACAAACACGTGTATGATCAGTATTTAGTATATACATGTATTTTTTTAAATCAATAAACCCATTTTAACTTCTGTTAAGTGTTGTTTTCAATATATTAAATGCCTGTAAAAAGTACATGTTTAAATTTTTATTTAGTGATTACTTATGTTGGGGAAATTCAGTTAATTGTTGGGTTTTAATTAAACAATTGCCGAAAAAAAGTTCGTATATACATGTATTGCCGAAGAAAACTTCAGAAATAGTTGAAAGGCCATCTTATTTCTCCGTCATTTTAAGTACATGTATTATTTTCTCTGTTTCATTATAATTTAATTGTTGAATGTGAATCCAGCCCGATTTTATATTTAACAACTTAATTGATTTTTCAGAGTCAGTGATATTTCGCCAACTTCGTTGAAACTTACGCCTTGTAATAGTAATAAGGTAGGTGTTGACTTGATTACGTCGACAATAGCTTTCCATCCCTTTTTTGACGGTCCTTTAACAAAGCATCTCTTTAACTCGACCGTGATAACCTGTGGTAGCCCGCCGACAATGATCAACAGATCTATCCACTCTTGAGATATCATTCCAATATGAAAGAGTCGAACGGTGATGCTCCTAGGTAGCTTGCCGATACAGAGGAACAGTTTCCGCCAATTATCTGATGATATTGACACCTGATCTAGCTCAAGTCGTTCTAGCTGTATCATTGCAGGAGATAAGCTTGGTATCTCTATATCCATATTGATTATACTAAGCACGATATCCTGAAGCTGATGTTGCAGCTGTGTTAATGTATGATTGATTTGGATCATCTGGCTCGATGTCATTTTGCCTAATCCTAATGATGTGAGGACGGGTGCTGTATGGAGATCTTCTAACAAGGCGGCAATGTTAGTCATCTCAGTGCTTGGCACGAACTTGAGCTTCTCCAAACATGCAGTATTAACGTGTAGTTCTCTACATGGTATCCAAGCAAGATGCAGCATTTTAAGATTATTCAGATGACGTAGATCCAAGGTGAAGTCGCATTGGGTTTGATACCATGGGTGGTCCGAGCAGTCTGTCCACCACAGAGTGACATGTGTAAGTGTTTTGGTCAGGCTGATGTAAGCGTAGAAACGTTTTAATGTACTGTGACTCATGTTTACGTTAATGATATCCAATACTTGTAATCCTGTCATTCCTGTTATTGTTTTTATTGTGAATTCGGACAGAGTCGTAAGATTTCTATGATCATTTCCCGACAGTGTCAGGCATTTCAACTGACCACATTCAGTGAGGATTTTAGCCAACCAGTTTGGTTCCTTGTCACAATTTTCTACTCTCAATGTCTGCACGATGGAGAACACACCATGATCCAGTGAATTTACGAAGTCACCCATCTCATCTGGATAAGATAATTGCAGCGACTTTACTTTACCATTCACTTCATGTATTACTGTTTTTAATGTTATTAAATCATCCTCTGTTAGGCTGTCATCAAGCACGATGTCGTATAGATGGATTAAACAACTTTCGTTTCTATTTCTTACACTTTCTTGAAAGCACTGCACCTGCATTGTCTGGTAAGATTTCACTGTTGTCCTATTGTTCCAATACACTGATTTTTCCCAGTCGGTATACATGCCTGATCTGTATCGACATATCGCTTCGTCACGTTCAAAGATCTTCTGAATCTCACCGGAAATACATGCATACACTTCGAGGTTCATACCGCAGATAAAAACGTACATGTTCGACATTTCTAACGTACTTTCAAGAGATGACATTGATTTGAAAACAATAAATTTTTCGGTATTGTTTTTCCATTCTGAAGTAATATAAATGGCAGAGAAGAACTCCTGTACAGACTTATGTTGAAAAAAAACTTTAAACCGCTTTTCCGCGAGTATGCTATTGTCCTTGGTTTGACATAAAAGCCCAACCTTTAAACAAAAATCGATTTCTTGTTCGGTCATGTACTGAACGCCTAACTTTCTATCGAAAATCAAAGACGATTCTTTTTTCTCGCAAAATAATGTAAAAAAGGCTAATTTCCCTAGCTTCATAATTAGGCTGTTATAAAGCGTACATGTTTCGTTGTCTTTCATACAGTTCGGAACTTTAGCAGTTTCGTTACCGTTTACATAAATATCCGGCAAGTTTTTTCTGTTCAGACCTCGTTTAAGTGTAAATTCTGTAATGTTACTGTAAATTTCACATTTTGATTGACCAATGGGAAGGCCACCAAAGAACAAACAAGTAAGCTGCAGCAGAATATATGGAATGCCAATAATACCCTCGGTTCCAATTAGTCCAACTTCAACAAAGAAATCTGATATATCTTTCCCTGCCAAGTTCAATTGATTGTCATTTAGTATTCGAAAAGCGTTTGAAAGAAGCTGCAAGAACGTCTCCTCATCTAGCGCGCCTATTTCTATTTGACGATCGATATGTTTTTTTGATAACCCTATAGTTCCCAGTTTCCAAGGTCTGGACGTGGTGATCATTGTACAACTGTTTGGATGGTTGTTATGTGGTACCGCAGGTGTTTTATTACATTTTAACGGGTGGACCCATTCGTCCAACCCGTCGATTACTATTAAACACTTTTTCTCGTGTAACAGCCTTTGTAGGAACGCGTGTGTGTATAGTATATTTCTTGACAAATTTGCTGCCACCATTTGCATAATTAAGTCATCGAGATTACATTTGTCTTCACTTTGATAGTCCCTCAAATGAAGCAGGAACAGTAAGTCAAAGTACTTCATCGCGTTCAACTCCTCGTCTTCATATTTCTCTGTCAATGATTCAAGAGGGGACTGAGCTTGGCACCAGGTCATGGTAAGCTTCTGTGATAGCGAGGTCTTTCCAAATCCAGCATTCGCCGTTATGTATATTTTTTTATATCGAGTGTTGTTGAGAAATATTTGATTAATTGTAGCCACCTGTCTCTTTGAGGCATCGTTAATCGACGTTTGCCACCCCATATGTCTCTCAAAATCTGGTCCAAAACGATAAGGGTCGTTGTAAGCCCACAGGGGAGGAATGACGTACAGGTCTTCTAAATCAACTTTATGTTCCTCAATCAGCGGGGCGGCAGGGATCTGGGACTCGTGCTCACGGTAATGAGTAATAAGGTCTTCTCTAATATCTGTAAAATAAGCAATTTGTATTGACAAATATTAAAGGAACATCGCCTGGCAACAACTGACATATCAACATAACAACATAACTTGTCAACATAGCCCAATAGCAACAAATACAACTATCAACAAATATCAATATAACATGTCAACATCGCATAACGAATACCAATCCTACAGACATATCGCATTAACAAAACAACTTTTCCCGGCAGCAACCTTTCCGACTAAACCATCGACATCGAAATAGCATGGCAACATCACCCGGAAGCAACCAAACCGGCTGAGTTATCGGAATAGCATGACAACATTGTTCGGAACCAACCATTCCGACCGACCTTCCGAAATGACCGGAAGCATTATCCGGCAACAACCAGTCTGCTTGCGCTACCTCTGCAATCTGTCAAAATCACCCAAGCATCAACCAATGCACTTGCGCTATCGCAACAACCCGCCACCATCAACTTATAACAACTTTAAGGGTAAAACAAAACAAATTGTCACCTTTATATAGCATATAGTCCTCTGATGCCTGTGGTATCTCTGCCAGTATTGTTAGGCTGGTACTTTTGTACTGCACATCGTTCTCTGATGCCGGTAGTATCTCTTCCAATACCGCTTGACTGGTACATAGCCGCTGCAGATCTGGAGTGGAGAGATAATTATTCAAGTAACCTTAAGTGCACGTGATATTGACTCTGACTGCTTAACTGTGCTTTCAAAAGTTTCTCAAAAGCTCTAGGTCGATAATAGATTGACAACGACAGTGATATCAGCGGACTTGGTATATGTAGCTGCTTTAAAAACATGAGAAGAATATTTGCCTAAAACTTAAAGTGTTTGGTTTTGTTGTTCGTTTCATGTCTTTCCTGTTTTTATACATATTTCGGTATATTAGTTTGTGTAAAGCCAGACAAGAAAGTAATATTTAGATTAGCAATCAGACATTTTATTATTTCAACAATTCACAATATTCTCCAACAAAATGATTGTACACGCACTTATGTATAATGGATCTTATATATAATCTGGCGACGTTGTTCCTTCCATTACAACCTGGCTGTTATTTTGCCTCGACAGATCTTAAGTTGGGAGTTACTTATCGTTAAAATCAGATAGTTCATTCTCGAGAATAAATATTGGTTATTGCATGTACCTTTTACTTATATTTTTCCCCAAAAATAATTAACAAGGATGAATCGAACAGTTATACCGGAAGATTGGTTTCCAAAATTGTTAAAAGTATCTTAAGATTTCAGACCAGAAAAGAGTAATTAAAAGAAAAGCAAAAGAAAATATTTCCCGCTATTGTAAGATTTTTTCAAGTAGCTACTTATCATGTTTTAAGTAATTTGAATACTAAAACCAGTAGAATGTTTTAAAAAGTTCGTTGAGGAAAAGAAATTATCCGAACATCTGTAAACTGATTGTTATGTAATTTTGGCAAAACGTTGTTGTATCATAAAGCAATCCCATAATGCGAAGTCGTGAATGGCAGATTTTCATTGTTTAAGCCAACGATGTTTAGAATAATGTCGCCCTGAACATGTTTTATATAGACCATGGTTGAGTATATTTTATCTTGTGATTGAGAGCAGACACCAACCAATATAGAACATGGTTGAGTATATTTTATCTCGTGATTGGGAACAGACACCAACTATTATAGAACATGGTTGAGTATATTTTATATCGTGATTGAGAGCAGACATCAACCAATATAGCACATGGTTAAATATATTTTATCTTGTGATTGATAGCAGACACCAACCAATATAGAACATGGTTGAGTTTATTTTATCTCGTGATTGTGAGCAGACACCAACCAATATAGCACATGGTTAGTATATTTTATCTCGTGATTGAGAGCAGACACCATTTAGCAACAAGCAAAACAATATTCTGTTTTCTTAGTAATACATGTATAATACATGTATAAATATTAACCGGTGTTTAAGTGTAAAGGACATTGTTACCTTTGCATAGCAAATTATCTTCTGATGCCGGTGGTATCTCTTCAGGTACATCTTGGCTGGTACCTCGCCAAGGCAGGTCTGAAGTGGAAGGATAATTATTTTATTGAACATTTAGCTAATACGATATTATTTACAATTGTTTTACTTTGAAATTGTCCCTAAAACCCGACCATCGATTATAAATCGACATGACCAGTTCTGTCAGCGGAATCAATAGCGGAAGAAGCTAGTGGAATTGGTCTACATTGCTAAGCTCACTGTGCATTGATTAAAAAAGAAACTACTGTAACACACGTAACAGAATGTGATTGAAAGTTAAAGTTTTCACATTTCTAGCATTTCTCTTTTAATCACATACTTACATATCGATTTTGCAACGATCATGCAATATTTTCATGTTATGCTGTGTTTGGTGTCCCCCGAAGTTTCCTGTTCATTATTGTATAAATCTATTGTAATTAGTTACTGTAAAATCTGAAAAGTTTAAACTATTTGTCATAAGCTTATACGCTTAAGTTATCTCAATAACGCACATTCTTGCCCACATAATTATATATACGCACTTATTTTTATGTGTTCTTCAGGCGGTATTATCTCTCTGGGTACATCTTGACTGCTACTTTGCAGCGGCATATCTGAAGTGGGGAGATACTCATTGCAAAAATCAGTTCGTTCACAGGCGAGTTTAAATATTGGTTATTTCATGTACTTTTATATTTTATTTTTACTCTAAAAAATTGTACTTTTTATGAATTGACCAGTTATATTAGAAGATTGGTTAAATTTTCCAAAATTGATTAAGGTGCCTTAAGATTTCGGACCTGGACAGAGTAATTAGACGAAGAGTAAAAGAAACGTTTTCCCGCTTTTGTAAGTTTTTTTAATAATGAAATCTTATATCATGTTACGTTTCTTTTTCATTATCCAAAAAACAACTAAGTGGGAGTTTTTGTTATATGTGAAGTCCCTTTATCAAGTTAAAAAAAGTTTTTAAAGAAAAAGAAATTATTCAAACATATATAAACCGATAGTTATATAATTTGGCAGGGCGTTGCTGTATTTTATTGTTTTAGCTTATGATTTTGAAATTCATTTCGTCCTGAAGATGGTTTTGTATATTTTATCTCGTGATTGAGAACAGACACCAACCAATATAGAACATGGTTTAGTATATTTTATCTTGTGATTAAGAGCAGACACCAACCAGTATAGAACATGGTTGAGTATATTTTATATTGTGATTAAGAGCAGACACCGACAAATATAGAACATGGTTGAGTATATTTTATATTGCAACTGAGAGCAGACACCAACCAATATAGCACATGGTTGAGTATATTTTATCTCGTGATTGAGAGCAGACACCAACCAGTATAGAACATGGTTGAGTATATTTTAACTTGTGATTGAGAGCAGACACCAACCAATATAGCACATGGTTGAGTATATTTTATCTCGTGATTGAGAGCAGACACCAACCAGTATAGAACATGGTTGAGTATATTTTATCTTGTGATTTAAAGCAGACACCAACCAGTATAGAACATGGTTGAGTATATTTTATCTCGTGATTGAGAGCAGACACCAACCAATATAGCACATGGTTGAGTATATTTTATCTCGTGATTGAGAGCAGACACCAACCAGTATAGAACATGGTTGAGTATATTTTATCTTGTGATTTAAAGCAGACACCAACCAGTATAGAACATGGTTGAGTATATTTTATCTCGTGATTGAGAGCAGACACCAACCAATATAGCACATGGTTGAGTATATGTTATCTCGTGATTGAGAGCAGACACCAACCAATATAGCACATGGTTGAGTATATGTTATCTCGTGATTGAGAGCAGACACCAACCAGTATAGAACATGTTTGAGTATGTTTTATCTTGTGATTGAGAGCAGACACCAACCAATATAGAACATGTTTGAGCATATTTTATCTAGTGATTGAGAGCAGACACCAACCAATAAAGAACATGGTTGAGTATATTTTAACTTGTGATAGAGAGCAGACACCAACTATTATAGAACATGGTTGAGTTAATTTTATCTTGTGATTGAGAGCAGACACCAACCAATATAGCACATGGTTGAGTATATTTTATCTCGTGATTGGGAGCAGACACCAACCAGTATAGAACATGGTTGAGTATATTTTATTTCGTGATTGAGAGCAGACACCAACCAATATAGAACATGGTTGAGTATATTTTATCTTGTGGTTGAGAGCAGACACCAACTAGTATAGAACATGGTTGAGTATATTTTATCTTGTGATTGAGAGCAGACACCAACCAATATAGAACATGGTTGAGTATATTTTATCTCGTGATTGGGAGCAGACACCAACCAGTATAGAACATGGTTGAGTATATTTTATCTCGTGATTGGGAGCAGACACCAACCAGTATAGAACATGGTTGAGTATATTTTATCTTGTGGTTGAGAGCAGACACCAACTAGTATAGAACATGGTTGAGTATATTTTATCTTGTGATTGAGAGCAGACACCAACCAATATAGAACATGGTTGAGTATATTTTATCTCGTGATTAAGGGAAACAATTAACAAACCTGTCAGCTGACTTTCTTCTTTCTTTCTGCAAAGTCGTTGACAAACTCCTCCCATGACTTTTTTGTGTGTTATAAGTTGTATTGTTCACGACACACCTCAGGTAAAATGATTGGCTTTCATATGGCAAAAGGTTCAATTAATACAGCACTTTGTTCAGTTTAACAAAACACATGATTCTCTTTAGTAAACACATGATTCAGTTTAATACAGAACACGGATCACTTTAATATAGCAATTGGCTCTGTTAAATACAGCACATTGTTCATTAAATTACATCACGGGGTTTGGTTTAAAAAGCACATTGTTCTGTTTAATACACCACATAGTTCAGTTTAATACATTACGTGTTTCAGCTAAATACAACACTTGATTTTGTTAAATACAGTACAAAGTTCGGTTTAATATAACACATGGTCCGTTTTCTTCAGAACATGGTTTAGTTTAATGAAACTCACGATTCAGTTTAATACAGCACACTGTTCAGTATAAAGCGGCATTTGGTTTAGTTTACTACAGCACATGGTTCCGTTAATTAAATGCAGCACGTGATTCCGTTTAATACTGCACGTGGTTTAATTTATGCATCATTTGGTTCAGTTTAATAAATGCAGCACGGGGGTCAGTTTAGTATTTCACATGGTTCCGTTTAATTAATACAGCACATGGATCAATTGAATACTGCACATGGTTGACACGTTTCCGCGAACATGTATTCTTAGCTTGATTGTAATATTGTCCAGTCTCTTATCCAAAACTCTTATCACCAACTTCTTGTAAGAAAAGTGTTCTTCTGAAATAGTACAATGAAAATGCATGTTATTACAGAAAAATAAACATGAACACTAAACGTTATTTTTTTACTAGAAAATTTTCTCGTTGTGTTGCTATTTAATATGAGAATTAGATTTTTGGGGATTTTCATGTCTTATTTGATTTTGATTTTAGAGGTTTTTTTATCAAATTTAACGTTAACTGGCAAGAATTAAAAAAAAGCTTTAAAATATGTGATCCTGATAAAAAAACAACTACTTATAATACGAGAATATTTTTTGATAAATATATAAAATTTAAATGTATAACTGTTTATTGTTTCATTATAAAGAATGCGATTTTCGTCAAAAAGAACAAAGAACAATTATTGCGAGTTGATGGAACACAGTTTATAAGTATTCGATTTTCCTAAAAAATAACATCCATTGCGCAATGGAACAACTGTATGTATTTCTCGCCGACGCAACAATTTTTTTATATGTAAAGTCACCAGATTGTAAAATACGTCCAAGATTAGTTGGTTCGATGAGACCTTAGACAAGAATGTTTTCGCTTGATATCGGAAACTTACTACCCTTACTACCCCCATTCCATTTCTGTTCCACATCCCACTTAAGACCCTTTTTGTTGCTCAATCAATCCTTGGTCCATCACGGATTAAATTCGATAAAAAACCCCCAAAAACCATAATTTTCAAGAAACATGAAGCCCATATGTAGAGCAATATGACCGGATACGGAATCCTGCACCGAAAATATCTGTTTTAGACCCGGTTATGAAATCTTGCACCGACAACAGCAGTTTTACAGCAAAATATGGAATCCTGCAAGCACAACAGCTGTTTTAGAGCCGGTTATGAAATCCTGCACCGACAACAGCTGTTTAAGAGCCAGATATGGAATCCTGCACCGACAACAGCTGTTTTAGAGCCAGATATGGAATTCTGCACCGATAACAGCTGTTTTAGAGCCAGATATGGAATCATACACTGACAACAGCTGTTTTAGAGCCAGATATGGAATCCTGCACCGACAACAGCTGTTTAAGAGCCGGTTATGAAATCCTGCACCGACAACAGCTGTTTTAGAGCCGGTTAGGAAATCCTGCACCGACAACAGCTGTTTTAGAGCCGGTTATGAAATCCTGCACCGACAACAGCTGTTTTAGAGCGAGATATGGAATTCTTCACCGACAACAGCTGTTTTAGAGCCAGATATGGAATCATGCACCGACAACAGCTGTTTTTAGAGCCAGATATGGAATCCTGCATCGACAACATCTGTTTTAGAGCCAGATATGGAATCCTGCACCGACAACAGCTGTTTTAGCGCCAGATATGGAATTCTGCACCGACAACAATGCAATATAAAAATTATGTCATGATCACCTAGAATACATGTTTGAAGTTTCCAGTAAATGTCTTTAATACTGTAGAAGATTCCAGTAAATGTCTTTAATACTGTAAAAGAAACCCCCTTTCCACAAATAATGAACCGGACAAAATGAAATATATTTTTAATGTCAACAACATGTTTACACTTGATGTAGAACATAGGTTGAACCTTTATTTCCATTGGATTTGGCTGTTATCCAATGGGCAAACAGTGTAGACCTATGTGTATCAAACACCTGAAATCAGTTAAAATGCAAAATGCACTTTAACTTAAATTCCACTGAAACCATTATTTACAACTATTGAATTACAGTACACATTGCATAGATTACTCTGTAAGTGGAAAATATTTTCATCAACGATGCGAATTTCAGTTTTCATAACATCATTAGTACACTATGTTAATTAACACCGACAGACTTAATAATTATCACTGATTGTTCAACCCTTCACTGATATCCCATGAGCAAACAGTGTAGATCCAGATCATCTCACACAACTGTGCCATCTGAGCATGATCTACAATGTTCACTTTTCATTCATGAGATTATTTCTTACCAAGAAGCAAACAGTGTAGATCCTGGTCAGAATTGGCACAGTTGATATAGATCTACTATAGATTTACAATGTTTGCACATGTGATATGAAATTTACTAGGTTTTAGATTGTGATAAAATGGAATAAGAATGAACATCTTAACAGATCCTGGCAAATACATTAATCATTATTTATGGGTGCTATAACTGTAAGTGCTGAGATCTGAGATAAGATCATTCCTAATCACTAAGATTTCTAAACTATTGAGAGAACAGAACACCATTGCTTGGGGGATGCTGTGTGGCCAGTGATAAATGCATTTGACTGAAAATCACAGACTTCTCACTGCTCAGGGTATAAGGCCTCCTGAAGTCAGAATCCTTTGTTACAAGAGCTATCAGCTTTCGGTTATTCTTCCTTGGTCTAAAATGCTGGAGGAATCTTGATTCTTCTTTAACCAGAATAACCTGGAATTCCACACCAAGATTTTTACTTGAAGGGGGCAGGGCAGTTTCAATTTTATTAATCTTAGTATGGAAACCAAGCTCAGACCTCAGGTTGCACACTGTTTAATTTTGAGATTATACCAGCCAGATTGCTGAGATCTGAGACTAGTCTTCCATGCTCAGTTTTATATCTAAAAGCAATTAAATCAATCGGATGACAATTCCTCATCAGCTTAGCTTAGGTTGGACTATACACTTTTGAACATCTTCCAAACGAATTGGAAAAAACTGTTGTTTTATTATTTAATTCCTTTTTAGTGCTTAGGTTAGGGTTAGGGTTAGGGTTAGGGTTAACCCTGCATTTGTCACATTTATGACCAGTGTAGACCCTAGTCATCCTGTATATTTGTAGAGTCTTACACTAATCAATATTCAGTTAAAAATTTTCTGTAAAATGCTACTATGAACAATAATTAATTAATTATTTAATGTACTTGGCTTGGACTGATAATTCAATCTGAACCAATTGCACCAGTTGTTTTCATTTGCATTTGCATTCTACTTTTTAGAAGGAGAAATGTGCAGAATGATTTAAAATTTAAGGCATTTGAGGGAACAATTCAGTAACTTTTTGTTAGTTGTGTTGTGTACATTGATACTAATCATACTTGACACATTCTAACATGTTATACTCATTGAAATAGTTTGATTCATATTTTTTTTAATTGTACCTCTTTTCTCAATAATTAATAGCCTTCCTAAATGTATCTCAGACTTTCTATTAATTATCTTAAAAGTTAAGGTCATTTTTCATTGAACTAAAGTCATAAGCCTGATTTCATAAAAAACATTTTTTTTTTCATGGCCAATTCATTATACCCACATGTAAAATATATATTGAACAATTACCACCTACCTCAAAAAATGTATCATTTTATTTTTAATTGTTTTTATATGGTATGGTTACATTTCCTCCAATTTACCTATTTTAAATTTTAAGTGTAAATCCTGATCAGCTGGCACACCTGTGAATTTTAATTGTATACATTTTCTTTCCTTAAACCAACATTTTAAACAATCTGTAAACCATCAGATGTAGTTTTACTTAAATTTTAAAAAATACTCTATTGTCCAAGAAAGCTTTAATTAAACCAAACATTGTGTGCAAGTTGATATAGTAATATTATAGCAAATAACTATAGGTGCCCTTTCCAATTGTTATTTTTTTATCTCTGCAGATACCTGATAAGTATCAGAATACACAGGTGCAGTATGGTCCTTATAAGTGCCCTGCTGTGTTTATTGGTCACAGCATGTATCCAAATACTGATAATTCACCTAAGTGGTGTCGACAGAATTTTGAAAATGTACTGACAGATTTAATTCACAAACTATTTTCTTTCTTTTAGAAGATTATGCTCATAATACTTTAGTGTTAAATTCAATAAAAAAATCTACACAATAAGAAAAGTTAAGTTAAACATTTATATCACTGAGAATTTGTTGTTTAATGTACCAATTTCTATAACTGCTTAATATGTTTTATTTATTCAAACTAGGAAATAAATTTTATCAAGCAATAAACACATTTGTAAATCTGCTATTGCAATGTATTTCTCCCAACAATATAGAGTGTTTGAATGGGCTATTTTTAATGAAACAAGAGTTACTGCCATTTTTTGAAGTCTAGATAATCATTACATTAATGCATCTTAGTTTTTTTTTTAAATATGTCCCTATACAGGAATTTATGAATAAAGAATTCTGGAAATAAAGTGCCCAACTTAAATGTCCAAAACTATAAAGTGAATCAGAGCAAAAACAGTGTTGGATGTAATTATGACAGTGTTGTTTTGGTTTTAAATAAGCTTTTGATTATTCTCCCACTAAGTTATTCAAGAAAAAGACTCATGTACCTGCAGCCTACACCCTATGCTCATATCAGATACGGTTACAAATAACAGTTGAAGTGTGGTTTCTGTAAGTGCTTATTCATACAAGAAAATACATCAATATCTTTTTATGATTATACAGTAATTCTTTACAGGGCCCTCATTTTACGATTGGTAGGGACCGAATCTTGACCCCATTCCCTTCCCCAATTATTTTTTTCCTTATTTCTATAACAATATAATTATTACAAATTATGAGTATTTTTGTTAGTAGAATATTCTTCATTAAATGTGTACACTGAACAATGTTATTGTAAATGCTTCTTTTATATAATCAACAATTGATGGAAAAGGGTTGTTCTATTATTTTTGATGATGATTTTTGAACATTTTAGAAACCCTAGTTACAAGACCTTTCGGTTTCAAGAATAGGGGCTTTCTCATGGCTATCTCATGGCTGTCTACTAATCCATAACCACTGTACTAGTGTGATTGAATCAAGATTGATTAAGATTCAGTAAAGGCTTTTCAAGTTAGTGGATAGTGCATAAATATGATCAAAATTCAGTTAACAAATGCCATAACTCCAAAGCCTCAAAAGCAATTTGGCTGGCTATTGAACTTGCCCTGGAAATCATGGCCATAAACGACTAAGTTTGTTGGTTTTAACAACAAACTTAATGCAACAGTGTGATTATCACGCCGTATAAAACCCTATATGAATATACTAAATTTTCCTTGTTTTGGCAGTTTTTCAACAAAATAATAGAATAGCTACGCACTTGTAATATAATGAGCACTTATATTATACAAAGCGGACATGTGTAAGCTTCAATTTGACATCAACATATCGAATTTTGATACGAAACTAAATGCACTAGTGTGATTCTCACGGGGTATGTAACGCGTGTGAATTTTGCGGCCCAGAGAAATCAAGTTATCAGGCAGTTGTTTAACAAAATAGAAATAGCTACGCACCTGCAATGTAAAAAGTGTATAAATGGTTGATAGCATTGGCTTGTAAAAGCTTTATTTTGACATCAACCAATCGATGTTTAACAACAAACTTAATGCAACAGTGTGATTCTCACGCCATATAAAACCGCAATGAATATACTATATCTTCCTTGTTTTGGCAGTTTTTCAACTACATAAAAGAATAGCTACGCAATTGAAATATAATGAGAACTTATAAAATACAAAGTGGACATGTTTCAGCTTCAATTTGACACCAACATATTGAATTTTTATACAAAACTGAATGCAGTCATATGTGATTCTCACGCGGTATGTCAACCGTGTGAAAATTACGGCCCAGAGAAATAAAGTTATTACTCAATTAATATAGGTTTCTTCCCCACACTTGTATTGTCCATATATGATTAAATCCTGTTAACAAATAAGAAAAGATGACTGAAATTCGATAAAATTATTATTGCTACCAGTTCTGCTATTACATTTGATCCCCATGTAACGTATGTACGTATTTTCCTTATTTAGGCAGGATTTTTAACAATATAGGAATAGATACGCACCTGCAATGTAAAAAGTGCATGTATGATTGAAGCAGGCTTGTTCAAGCTTCATTTTGACAACAACTAATCGATGTTTAACAACAAACTTTATGCAACAGTGTGATTCTCACGCCGTATTTAAACCGTATGAAAATATATATTTTTCTCATTTTTGGCAGTTTTTCAACTAAATAAAAGAATAGCTACGCACTTGCAATCTAAATGGCACTTATATCATTAAAAGCGGACATGTTTAAGCTTCAATTTGACACCAACAAATTGAATTTCGATACAAAACTGAATGCACAAGTGTGATTCTCACGCGGTATGTCAAATAGATGAGAGGGGAACATTGAAAGCCACCGAACACGACAAACATGAAAATACTGAGGCTCGGATTGATTGAGCCAGTTCATGGGCAGTAATGGGAATGCTTATTACTGCCCACGCCGCCTATCCCCGGGTTAAGCGCAACTCTGTAATTACACCATTAAATAGTACAATTTCGATCCATCCCAAACGATGGTATGCATATGGCGGTGAACATGGAACCTTCAATGAGGTATTTTCAGATTAATACCATTCCATGTTCAGCGGCGTATGGTCCCTAGCTAAAAGAATGGGTTTGCCCTAAACGAGAAAACAATGGGCGGAACAAAACAGAATAGAATTTTGACAGGGGATCTTAGAATATAAATCCTGCATATCACAGACTACGCCAAAGGCAAAATTTAAAAAGCAGGAAGTATATCCTTGGGGGTGATTGGACAATATCCAAATCGACATTGGCTGGGATATTGAAACCACCTATCTATAAACTGGCCGAAATATTAAAACAAAAGGAATTTTGAAAGTACTATAAACATAGTACATAAGTATCGTGCTCAACTACCTTCAAAGGACGTAACTGATAACAGCACTGATTGAATGTACGGGGAGACTTTTTACAGCCGCCACACGGCACAAACAACGCTACTGTGATATTGAAATAGATGAGAAGGGAACTTTGAAAGCCACCGAACACGACAAACATGAAAATACTGCAGGCTCGGTTTGATTGAGCCTGTTCATGGGCAGTAATGGGAATGCTTATTACTGCCCACGCCGCCTAGCCCCGGGTTGAGCGCAACTCAGTAATTACACCATTAAATAGTACAATTTCGATCCATCCCAAACGATGGTATGCATATGGCGGTGAACATGGAACCTTCAATAAGGTATTTTCAGATTAATACCTTTCTATGTTCAGCGGCGTATGGTCCCCAGATAAAAGAATGGGTTTGCCCTAAACGAGAAAACAATGGGCGAAAAAAAACAGAATAGAATTTTGATAGGGGATCTTAGAATATAAATCCTGCATATCACAGACTACGCCAAATGCAAAATGTGTGAATATTACGGCACCCGCGTAATAATCACACGCTAGGTAATATTACCACGCGTGTGAAAATAACGCGACACCGGTTATGAAATCCTGCACCGACAACAGCTGTTTTAGAGCCGGTTATGAAATCCTGCACCGACAACAGCTGTTTTAGAGCCAGATATGTAATCCTGCACCTAAAACAGCTGTTTTAGAGCCAGATATGGAATCCTGCACCGACAACAGCTTTTTTAGAGCCAGTTATGGAATCCTGCACCGACAACAGCTGTTTTAGAGCCAGTTACGGAATCCTGCACCGACAAAAGCAGTGTTGTTTTTAGAGCCAGTAATGGAACCCTGCACCGACAAAATAAATTGCTGTTTTTAGCGCCAGATATGGAATCCTGCACCGACAGCAGCTGTTTTAGAGCCAGTTATGGAATACTGCACCGACAACAGCTGTTTTTAGAGCCAGATATGGAATCCTGCACCGACAACAGCTGTTTTAGAGCCAGATATGGAATCCTGCACCGACAACAGCTGTTTTAGAGCCGGTTATGAAATCATGCACCGACAACAACTGTTTTAGAGCCAGTTGCGGAATCCTGCACCTGGAACAGCTGCTTTTAGAGCCAGTTATGGAATCCTGCACCGACAACAACTGTTTAAGAGCCAGTTATGGAATTCTGCACCGAGAACAGCTGTTTTTAGAGCCAGTTATGTAATCCTGCACCGACAACAGCTGTTTTAGAGCAAGTTACGGAATACTGCACAGGCAACAGCTGTTTTTAAGAGCCGGTTATGGAAACCTCCGACGACAACGGCTAATTGTTAGAGTCGGTTAGGGAATCCTGCACCGACAACAGATGTTTTTTTAGACCTGGTTATGGAATCCTGCACCGACAACAGCTGTTTTTAGAGCAGGTTATGGAATCCTGCACCGACAACAGCTGTTTTAGAGCCGGTTATGAAATCCTGCACCAACAACGGTTGTTTTAGAGCCAGTTATGTCATCCTGCATCGACAACAGCTGTTTTTAGAGCAGGTTATGGAATCCTGCACCGACAACAGCTGTTTTAGAGCCAGTTTTGGAATCCTGCACCGACAATTGCTGCTGTTACTAGAGCCAGTTTTGGAACCTTGCACCGACAACAGCGGTTTTTTAAGCCGGTTATGGAATCATGCACCGACAGCTGCTGTTTTTAGAGCCAGTTATGGAATCCTGCACCGACAACAACTGCTGCTGTTTTTAAAGCCAGTTATGGAATCCTTCACCGAAACAGCTGTTTTAGAGCCAGATATGGAATCCTGCAATGACAAAAGCAGCTGCTGTTTTTAAAGCCAGTTATGGAATCCTGCAGCGACAAAGCAGTTGCTGTTTTTTGAGCCAGTGATAAATCAAACACCGACAACATGTGCTATTTTAGATCCAGTTATGGTATCCTGCACCGACAACACTAGCTGATGTTTTTAGAGCCGGTTATGGATTCCTGCACCTTGAACAGCTGTGTTTAGAGCCAGTTATAAAAACCTGCACCGACAACAGCTGTTTTAGAGCCAGTTATAGAATCCTTCGCCAACAACAGCAATTTTCAGACCCTGTTATGGAATGCTGCACCGACAACAGCAGCTGCTGTATTGAGGAGTCGGTTACGGAATCCTGCACCGACAACAACGTTTTTTAAAGCCAGTAATGGAATCCTGCACCGACAAAAGCAGTTGCTGTTTTAAGAGCCACTTATGGAATCCAGCACGGACAACACATGCTGTTTAAGAGAAAGTTATTGCACCCTGGTGTGTTTTTTGGCCGGTTATAAAATTCTGCATCGAAAACAGCTGTTTTCTTCAACCGGTTATGGAATCCTGCACAGACAACATCTGTTTTTGAGCCTGTTATGGAATCCTGCACCGAGAAGAGCTGTTATAGTGCCGGTTATGGAATCCTGCACTGGCAAAAACTGCTGGTTTTAGAGCCAGTTATTGAATCCTGCACCGACAACACCTGCTGTTTTAGAGCCAGGTATGGAATGCTGCACCGAAAACGCTGTTTTAGAGCCAGTTATGAAATCCTGCACCTTCACCATCAGCTGCTATTTTAGAGACTGTTATGGAATTCTGCACCGACAACAGCTTTTGTTAGCGCCAGATACGGAATCCTTCACCGACAACTGCTGATTTTAGAGCCAGTTATTATATTTCTTCACCGACAAAATCAGTTGCTGTTTTTAGAGCCAGTTATGGAATCCTGCACCGAGAACAGCTGTTTTAGAGCCGGTTATGGAATCCTGCACAGGCAACAACTGCTGGTTTTAGAGCAAGTTATGGAATCCTGCACCACCGACAACACCTTCTGTTTTAGAGCCAGGTATGGAATGCTGCACCGAAAACGCTGTTTTAGAGCCAGTATTGTAAACCTGCACCGACAACAGCTGATTTTAGAGCCAGTTATTGAACTCTTCACCGACAAAATCAGTTGCTGTTTTTAGAGCCAGTTATGGAATCCTGCACCGAGAACTGCTGTTTTAGAGCCGGTTATGGAATCCTGCACAGGCAACAACTGCTTGTTTTAGAGCAAGTTATGGAATCCTGCACCACCGACAACACCTTCTGTTTTAGAGCCAGGTATGGAATGCTGCACCGATAACAGCTGTTATGAAATCCTGCACTTTCAACATCAGCTGCTGTTTTAGAGACTGTTTTGGAATTCTGCACCGACAACAGCAGTTATAGAGCCGGTTATGCAATCCTGCACCAACAACAACTGCTGTTTTAGAGCAAGTTATTGAATCCAGCTTTGACAACTGCAGCTGTTGATTTTAGAGCCAGTTATGGAATCCTTCACCGACAACTGCAGCTGCTGTTTTGTAAAGCCGGTTTTGGAATCCTGCACTGACAACAGCTGTTTTCAGAGCCAGTTATAGAATCCTGAACCGACAACAGCTGTTTTTAGAGCCAGTTATTGAATCCTGCACCGACAAAATCAGTTGCTGTTTTAGAGCCAGTTATGGAATCCTGCACCGACAACAGCTGTTTTAGAGCCAGTGATGGAATCCTGCACCGACAACAGCTGTTTTTAGAGCCAGTTATGGAATTCTGCACCGACAATTACTGCTGTTTTTAGAGCCAGTTATTGAATCCTGCACTGACAACAGTTTTTTTTATAGAGCCAGTTATGGAATCCTGCACCGTCTACAGCTGTTTTTAGAGCCAGTTATTGAATCCTGCACCGACAAAATCAGTTGCTGTTTTAGAGTCAGTTATGGAATTCTGCACCGAGAACTGCTGTTTTTAGAGCCAGTTATGGAATCCTGCACCGACAGCAACTGTTTTAGAGCCAGTTATGGAATCCTTCACCGACAGCAGCTGTTTTAGAGCCAGTTATGGAATCCTGCACCGACAATTACTGCTGTTTTTAGAGCCGGTTATGGAATTCTGCACCGACAATTACTGCTGTTTTTAGAGCCAGTTATAGAATGCTGCACCGACAACAGCTTATACTTTTATTAAAAAATGTAAGGTAAATAATGTTCTTTACATTGTATTTGACGTCATAATTGGCTCATATATGTTAGACTCATAATAAATAAAATTTTAATTGTTCTACAAGCTAAATATATGTCCGTTCTCTTCTTAAAATCATTCTTATTCAGTCAAGCAACATAACAACCGTGTGTTTTCATTTATTAATTATAAATTTTAACTAAAAATATTATATTGTCGCCCGCATTAATTAATCTTCCGTAATATACACATGTGAGTAAAGTCACGGAAACTAACTGCGCATGTTTGACTAAAACTCCGCCCCTTGTCAATCAACCAAATTTGTTCGACAAAATACACAAGTTTACGATTACCAAAAAGCAAGCCGATAATTTACGGTTCTGGATTGCGGCTATTTGTTGAAATCCTAAAACAGTTGTTTGCCCTTGGCTGTCAACAACACAGAAACGTTGACAAAGTGCTTTCTCAGAAAATATGTATTTTCGGAAATGAATCTTGATTCAAAGTTGAATGAAGAAGACTGATTAAATGTCATGTTTGTACAAAGTATATCTAAAGCGGTAGTAAAAGCCATTTTTATGGAAGTTTAACGATAAATTGAATTTTAGCGATTGAACATGAATGATTTTTGCGTGATTACTGCCGTGTTTGTGCACCTGTCAAATTATAACTGACACCTCTGAAATTATTGCCCCAACAGAAGTCAAAATATTGTTTATTGCGACTGGAAAATCCTGTGATCATATTTTGCAGCTGATTAATATTCTTCCCGGCATTTTAATTTAGCGAAAATTACACTCCAGCGAAATCAAGACTTACATTTTGTATAACAATACCTAGTTTTTGTAACCACAATCAAGCGACTTCCGTTGATATATGTATGATAGTATTCTAGTGCGCTTTTTGTTAGTTATCAATTTGTCTAATTCATAAGCTAATTGCCATCTACGCTGTGTTCGCTTGATCAGACATGATCAAATATGTTTACGAAAATATTTTAAACGTTAAATCATATTAACAAAACATATTTTAACCGAACGGAGAAAAAGATCAGCTTAATCATGCACAAACGAGCAAATAAATAAAACTAACATACCAATTATAAAATCCTTCGCCGACAAAGCACTCATAAAACCTTTCCTTCATTTCCCATTTTAAGTCTTATGTATTTTTTCAAGTTTACGTTAAAACTCGTTTTCCGTGTTGTGTTGTGTTGTGTTGACTATTCTCGTCAAAATAATACTTTTAATAAAAAGCACATGATCACCTCCGTTAATTAGCG
>JAZAYU010000917.1:0-123605 GCA_038501625.1 Corbicula japonica | reverse complement strand
AATAACTATGAAATATTTCTGAAGTTGTTAGAAAACATGTTAGAAATTTTTTTATTAGAGATATTTACTTTTAGTCAATTATCAATCACTTCAGTAATGTTACAGAAAAGAACTGACCTAAAGGCATGGAAATGGTACACGACTCACCAGCTTGTCATGGTGAACATTTCTGGCAAGTTACTATATTCCTAATGTATTCAAAACCCTGACAAGAAAATTCTATTTTAGTAGCAGTGACCTTGGACCTACAGGCATGGGCATGGTACGGGACACACCAACTTGTCATGATGACCATTTGTGTCAAGTTATTTTGAAATCACTCTATTCCTAACGAAGTTACAGCCCGGACAAGAGAATTCTATTTTTAGTAACAGTGACCTTGACCTACAGGCATGGTCATGGTATGGGATACAACACCCTGTCATTGTGAACAATTGTGCCAAGTTATTTTGAAATCCGTCCATTTATAATGAAGTTACATCCCGGACAAGAAAATTCTGTTTTAAGTAACAGTGACCTGGACCTTCAGGCTTGGGTATTGTGTGGACACACTGCCTTGTCATAGTGAACGTTTGTGCAAAGTTATTTTGAAATCCCTCCATTCATAACAAAGTAACAGCACGGACAAGAGAATTCTATTTTTTGTAAGATTGACCTTGACCTTTGACCTACAGGCATGGGCATGGTACGCGACACACCACCCCTGTCATAGTGAACATTTGTGTCAAGTTATTTCGAAATCCCTCCATTCAAAACAAAGTTACAGCCTGGACAAGAAAATTCTATTTTTAGTAACAGTCACCTTGACCTTGGATCTACAGCCATGGGTATTGTGCGGACACACAGCCTTGTCATTGTGAACATTTGTGTCAAGTTATATTGAAATCCCTCCATTCATAACAAAGTTACAGCCCGGACAAGAAAATTCTATTTTTTGTAACAGTGACCTTGACCTTCGACCTACAGGCATAGGTATTGTACGCGACACACCGCCTTGTCATGGTGAACATTTGTGCCAAGTTATTTTGAAATCCCTCCATTAATAATGAAGTTAAGGGCCAAGTGTATATTTTGCTTAACACAAAATGTAAGTGGAAAAGGGGCATAATTTGAAAAATATTGAAAGCAGGGTTATGGGTCTTGTTGGTTATGATGTAGATTTTGATGGTGAAAATATATTTCAAGTTTCAAGGCAATATCTCAAGTAGTTTTGAAGTTATGGGCAAAATGCATATTTTGCTTAACACAAAATATAAGAAAAAAGGGGCATAACTTGAAATATATTGACAGCAGAGTTATGGGTCTTGTTGGTAATGATGTAGAATTTGATGGTGAATATATATTCCAAATTTCAAGTTGATATCTCCAGTAGTTTATAAGTTATGGACCAAAGTGCATATTTTCCTTAACGCAAAATTTAAGTGAAAAAGGGGCATAACTTAAAAAATATTTGTAGCAGAGTTATGGGTCTTGTTGGTAATGATGTAGAATTTGATGGTGAATATATATTTCAAGTTTGAAGTTGATATCATAAGTAATTTTTAAGTTATGGACCAAAGTGCATATTTTGTTTAACGGACGGAGCCGCCGACGCCGACACCGGGGGTGAGTAGGATAGCTCCCCTATTCTTCGAATAGTCGAGCTAAAAAGTAAAGTTTTTAGGCCATGTCATTAGTAGCAAGGGAATAGAAACAGACCCAGACAAAATAGAGAAAGTTTTAAATTGGCCTACTCCAAAAGATCCGGATACACTTCATTCATTCATTGCATTCGCTGGTTACTATCGAAGATTCATTAAAGATTTCTCAAAAATAGCAAAACCACTGACGGATCTTTTACCTCCAACTTCCTCCAAGAAAATTAAACAGAAGAAAGACATCCAGAAAGAATGGAAATGGGAATCCGAACAAGAAGAGACTTTTAATAAATTGAAAGCGATACTCACATCACCTCCTGTACTGGCGTATCCCAACTTTTCAGTCCCATTCGAGCTACATACATACGCCTCAGCTCAAGGACTGGGTGCTGTTTTGTACCAAACCCAAGATGGGCTAAAGAGGGTTATTGCTTACGCAAGCAGATGTTTAAATAGGTCAGAAAAGAATTATTCTGCGTTCAAGCTCGAGTTCCTAGCCTTGAAATGGGCAGTGACTGAAAAGTTTTCAGATTACTTAATGCCAAACCACTTTGTGGTGTATACCGACAACAATCCCCTTACACACATTCTTGGTTCAGCGAAGCTTGATGCGACAGGCCAGAGATGGGCATCAGCCTTGGGACAATATCACTTTGATATTATTTATAGGGCAGGCCTGAAACATGCAGACGCTGATGGCATGTCGCGTTATCCGTACCAAGCACTACAAGGCGAAAGTGGGGACCTGATATGTATCAAAGATGAAACTGTCAAAGCCATCTGTTCTAACTTACAAGTTCCAGCCTATGTTGAAGTGCTTCCAGCTGCTTCAGTCAACATTATAGATGTTACGGAAGACATTGGAGTGCCGATGGCACAAATTGAAGCAAGAGAGATAAGGAAACACCAACGGGATGACCCAGGCGTTGGGAAGTGGGTCAGAGCAGTAATTGACAAGAGGCTACCTCATAGGAATAACATCTCTGGAAGAGATGATGTCACTATGAGGAAGAATTTTGATCATTTTCACATGGTTAGAGGAATTCTATATCGAGAAGTAACAGACAACCAGACCAAAGAAGTAACCCAACAGTTGGTTTTACCCAAGATATACAGGGAAACAGCACTAAAGGGATTGCATACAGAGGTTGGCCATCCAGGCAAGGACAGGACACTGTCATTACTCAGAGAAAGATTCTTCTGGCCTGGAATGACGGTAGATGTGGAACACTTTGTCAGTACTTGTGACCGGTGTTTGAGAAGGAAGTCTCCAACCAATACCAGAGCCCCTCTTGTTAATATAGTTACCACCTATCCGTTAGAAATTGTGTGTATGGATTTTTTAACAGTGGACCCATGTAAAGGAGGCATTGGTAATATCTTGGTAGTGACCGATCACTTCACAAAATACGCATTAGCTATTCCTACCAAGAATCAAACAGCTAAGACAACAGCAGAGGCTTTCTATGAGCATTTTATTGTGAACTATGGTGTCCCAACTCGTATTCATTCGGATCAGGGTCGAAACTTTGAATCAGAACTAATAACAGAACTTTGTAGAATCTTCAACATCCAAAAATCAAGAACAACCCCATACCACGCAATGGGCAATGGTATCTCAGAAAGATACAATCGCACCCTGTTAGATATGCTCGGAACCTTGCAACCAGAGCAGAAGACCGATTGGAAAAAATATTTGCCAACACTAGTTCATGCGTATAATTGCACCAGACATGAATCCACCAAATATACGCCTTTTGAATTAATGTTTGGACGTAAGCCAAGTCTACCCATAGATGCCATTTTCCAAACCGAGAGTGAAAATGACACTGCAGAAGTAACCCCAAAGACCTACATAGAAGAGCTCAAGAAGCGCATGCGAGCGACACAGGAAGCTGTAAATAAGATCACAGAAGAGACTAAAGCAAAGCAAAAGTTATTCTATGATAGGAAAGCCAAAGCTGCTAAGATAAATGTAGGAGACAAGGTTCTTCTAAAAATTCTGGCTTTTGATAGTAAGCACAAAATCCAGGACAGATTTGAGGCAGATACATATGAGGTCATAGCACAGCCCAATAGTGAAGTTCCTGTGTTTGATATAAAGTCTCCAGATGGAAATATAAGAAGAATCCACAGAAATCACTTATTCCCATTAGGTTTCATCAAAGATGATACACAGAAGGAGGGAAGTGATCAAGAAACAAATCTGGTACCAGAGCAAGAAAATAAGGATGAAGCAGAGGAAATTACAGCAACTGCTAGAGAGAAAATAGTAGAGGTGGATAAAGATGTCTCAAGTGACGAAAGTGATGGTGAGGAATATGATATTGTAGCAACTACATTTCCAGCCAGGGACGCCTGGACTCCTGTACCAACACCTATAGTCAAACAAGAAGAAATAGAAGTTAAAAGGGTAGCTACCATAGAAGGAACAGAAGATGAAGCCAAAGACAGTCAAACTGACAGTTTAATAGATGGTAAAGAGTCATCTCTGAAGACAGAGACAGTAGAGACGAATGAAGAATTAGTAGAAGAGGAGACTATTAGAAAAGAATTAGCAGACCCATCTGAGAGAGAAAGCTCTGCAGATGAAGATGAGGTTGACAATGAAACAGGAATAAACCCAGTGGACAGACCAGAACCAAGAGATGAAGATTTGGAAGAGAGAACAGAAGGAACTCGTAAATCTGGTAGAGAAAGGAAGAAGCCTGTAAGATATCAGGATTACCACATGTATTCTATGGTGAACAAATCATGTGATAATGGAAAACGCTTGCAAGCTCTAAGAGAGTTGTTCTGTTCAGGTATTTTAGATAACATGAGTACAGATATAGCACATAGATTAGTAGAGTCAGTAATGAAGTAGATATCTGTAAGGTTAAGTTAGACTGGTTAGGAGATACAGATAGATTTCCCAGATTTTAGCTTTTAGAACAGATTCATACAGTTGAAACATTATGGACTGGAGGTGTGTATGATTCATTTTTGTACATAATAGTTTGTGTGTAAAGGAAAGGAGCAGACTACTAGAATAGTATTCAGCAACAGAATTAAGGTAAGAATTAATAGTGTTTGCTGTGTATATTTATTCAGGTTCTTTTAATTCTGTTTTTATCTTATTGTAGGGACACAATCATTTTTTGCAGGGGAGGACACAAACCAGAATGTCTTGTGGTAGAAGGATGCGGATTGAGTTGTAAGCAGTAGCATGATTAATCCAGCTTATTTCTTTTTTGTAGAACAGTTGAAGTTTATATATACTTCTTCAAGAGGAAGCAGTTGGAGAGAAATAATCTTAAGGTGGTTCACTCGCCTTAAGGTGACTCACGCCATCAGGAGATATAAAGTTTATTTTTTGTGACTTTTAAGGAAAATGACGAGACGTCATTTCACGGGCTGGCGGAGTATGTAACAGAGTCAAAATTGTTGACCTGTGGACTAGACTGACTTACTGTCTCTTTCAGTTACTTGTGCTTTCCTTCTCTTTGGGTTCTTATACTCTAATTATGTCCCTTTGTTAATCTCTTTGGCGGAAAAATCATTGCGCCATGTTTGAAGGAGAAATGCTGAATTCGCTGACAGCATTTCATTAATTTTAAGCTTGTCAGATCATTCAATTAGAATATTTAGCTTTAAGATATTCATAGAGTTAATCAGGTAATTGGATGCAATGGCTGAGATTTGTTATTTACTTGTATTTAGTAAGAATCGGCAAGTTGAACTGTTTGTTCAATTGGATCCAATATGGCTGACATATTTCCTACACTTTTCTGTGCATGTTTTTAAGTGAATACTAGCATAAACTAATCCCATGTTGTTATTCACAGTTTACAGTCACGGGAGTGTCGTATGAAGATAGTGGTACCTGGCCAGACCAGTTTATGACCAGTTTGTTGTTGTTGTTTGTAAGGGCTGAAGATCAAATTGATCTGTAAGTATGATTGATGCTTGTAATTGTAAATAACATTATTTTGTATTGTTCACACCTTTTTCTGTGAATATTAAGATGCCAAAAACTTTGCATCATTTCAATAAGGTATCGGACCACTATACCTTTTATTGTATTAACTCTGTAAGAAGATAAAGAAGATCAACAACACCAGATTTTCTTATGATGTTTTAATCTACTTTTATATGTGATCATATTATAATGATTTATTACAGCTATTTACTATTGTATGAATTGACATATTTGTTATTGTTAACTATGTATTTTCAGTGCCTTTCTTAACAAGCCTACAGTAACAGATGAAGGACGACTTGTTAAGACTTGTAGCACATCATCTTGTAAAGTTTGTGACCAAATAAACGTCAATAAGAGTTCGAACTGTAGTTGAGTTTGAAATATAACCCACAAGGTTTACAAACTATCATTTTATACAATTTCATATTTGTACCAAAGTTTACTGCAAAAACTGTATATAGTACATAGATGTTTTTTTATCTCTTTAGAGCCAAGAAAGGTACAAAGTTAAAAAACATAAATAATGTGAAACAATGTGTAAACAGTATGTCAACATGTGTTTTAATAACATAAACTGATCTGATCTCATCAAGTTACAATGTCAACTATATACTCTGTATAGTTAGTTTTTCACCTTCATTGTCCAAGATATCTCACGCATATCAAACTCAGTGTTTCATTACAACTGACAGAATTAGGATTAAACTTTCAGAAGCCTCTTTTTTTCTTGGGCCCAAGCGCTGACTGCCTTATTATAATCAAACTTCAGTACATCAGGACCTTCCATGGATATCATTAACAATGAATTTAATGTTGAATTGTTAAGCCTGCTTCTAAGCTTAGTCTTCACTCTTGATAAGGTGGAAAAACCCCACTCACAATCTGAAATTAAATTAATTTACGATACCAGTAAACATATAGATAACTTCACATATATATAAATAATATCATAATAGGTATTCAGTTAACACAAACAGGTATAATAAATTATGTAGTGCACCCCAAGAACCTGGTTTAAACCCCTAGTAGCAAATTATTTTGCTACTGACTTTTCCAAGGCGCAAACCCATACGGTTCCCCTTTTTTTGTTAAACAATCAACAAACAAATCATTTATTTTCCTCTCTTCTTTTTGCTGCAGGGGAGGCTGTGTTTTATGAGTGTGGCGATTCCTGATATGCATATTTCCCTTTTTATATATAGTAGCATGAAATTGAGTTATTTTATTTATTTAATGCAAGTCACAAGGCTAAGTAAATATATATAAAAAAACATTGCCAACTTCTTGCAACCAGAAGTAGACTTTCTTCCACTTAGGATCGACACCTGATTGGATCGAACTGGCTGTTCGAGGTAGCCGGCGTTGATTCAGTGTCTCGGCATGTTGGGGTACCGCGTCCGGCGTCGGAGTAATTTCACGACGTGAAGGGGTACTTGGCGTCGTAAGAGTCGCTCTTGAAGGGCTATCCGGAAATGATCTCGATCTCATTTCTAGAATTTTGAAGTTCAGAATGCCCGATGGAGTTGGCATCAGCCTCACAAGGCCGGTTTCTCTTGAAATAAGATAGAATTGACGAGTCGTCGTTCTTTCGCGCATGCATACTTGAAAATGTGTCCGACGAAAATGAACTGATCGTTACGATGATAGCGCAGTAAAATGCCACAGAATGTATTTCTTTTGCAATTTAAGTTCTAAATGCAACTTGCCAATAGATTTGTTTAAAACAAATCCATTATCACACAATTATTTTCATACATGTATACAGTACAATTTTCGAAGTGTTTGTCTTCTAATCACAGAACTAAGAATAACCAAATAATTACTCATGATCGCATCTCATTAAAATCATTGAACATTATGTTAAACACACCGGGTTCCGCTATTAATTGAGAATATCAAGAGTCAACAGAGCCAAAATACGATCAAACGACACCGACAGACTTGCGAATTCACCACGTGGAGAGGCGGAGTTATCCAGCTGATAGTAAAGAAATCGATTGTGATTGGTCAAATCGCCCATTGCTTAACCTTGAATGAGGTGTGTATTGAAAAGCGACCTGTGTTTACAATGCAAGAAACAGAAAATTATGACATGTCGATTTTGAATAAACGGATGTCGGCGGATTTAACACTTGTTGGAAACAGATCAAAGCTTGTTAACGGTTGTCTGGGGAGAACACTGGGGCCCGGCCCGGTCCTTGTTAGCCGAGCAAAATCTCGATCCACAACTACTCCAACCTAACCAAAATGGCAGCCCACGCTATCTCCCGCTTGTCACGTGACTGATTTGTTTTTAATCGTTCTTTTAATATCCTTTCATAGTTGTTCGAATCACAACATTAAATTGTTTTCTTGTTTTTATTTGTAGAATTATCTTTCAAAGTTCGCATTCCTTCTCGAAATATTTGTATTTTCTTAAAATGCACTACTTTTTTATGCCACACAACTACGAAATCTTTCAGGCGTAACTAAACTACTCATTCATATCCAGTTGCTTGTTCACTGCCGTAGCTGGTCATGATTTCACTCTACATTGTTCGATGGAATTTTTGGCATGGATGCTCCAAAATTACACGGAAACTTACTATCAATCGCTCAGAATTCGTGGAATGGTGTTCACAGCATCGTTAGTTAATACTGGCGCATGCGCGCCAGTATAAAAAACTCGTTACGGTAATCGTTAACGAGACAAACTAATAACCAATCAAAATAATATATTTGATTTTCCCGCTGATTATTAAGTTTTATTTGCAATATTTTATTGGTCGAGAAAATAAGTCAAAAGTGAGCTTAGACAGCTAATAGGCCGGTGGCCAGGAACATGTTTGCTCCCCCCCCCCCCCTTAGGGAATTTTGTAGACATGATTTTTCTGAAAGCCTGTTATGTCCAGGATATTTTGCAGTTTGTTTGCATTCTGGCGAGTGGGGCATAAGGATGTAACGGAGGTTTTAATATGTTACCCCTAAAATTTGTAGAAAAAATATATGGATTTTGAACCTTTAATTCAGCTCTATTCCAGCTATGACTTCTTAAAACTTATATTTTTGTATAAGGACGATGTATTTTCTTTTGATTGATGCAGTTTTCATTTCAAAATTTTTACTCTAACCTAACATATTAAGTATGTCACACACATAACCCTAAAAAGATGAAATTTAAGTCAGAAACTGACCTGTAGGATTTTTGTTTGTAAGCAAATTTAGGCAATAATATATGTTTTTGAAAGCTGCGTGATCAACCAATATGAAGCAGTGTGTTTTTCATGAAAAACACACAGGCAAAAGTTAAAATTTTACCATAATCTAATATGTTACCCTATTGCTAATTCAATCATAATATTCATCTTTTGAGATGAACAAGCAAAAAATATAGTGTTTAATTGAATAATTGTGCTTGATAACTGTAAGTGTTCTTGAAACTTGCATGACTTCAAATTTTTCACATACATAACATATGTTACTCATTAAAATAAGGCTTATTTCCTTGTTTTTATTTGTTTTAATGGTGTTAGCTGATATCTGTTTGAAGAAATTAATCATGTGTGCTCTGTGCAATGTCCTGATGTTTGTTAGCCCTGTGTAGATTTCTAATTACATTGACAGTCGTTTTTTTTAACTAATATTACTGATTGAATGAAATATTTTTTCTAAAACTGATATTGTTGTACAAAGAACTGAACACATTTACAAAACTGTATCACAACTATGCAATCATTTTGGATTAAACTATAAAATAATAATAGTAAGTAGTTTATAGTGTATACTATGTTATGTTGTGTGGTTAAACTGTTAAAGTGTTTAAGCGTGTCCATTTTTAACCCTCAAATCTCCTTAACATACAATTCTGAAGTAACAATATTGACAAAGTACAATTCATTTATGAATTAAATGATTAGTCTGAAATTCAAAAAAAATTTTTTTAGAATTGTTTCCAAAAAAGTGAAAAGACAATAGATAACAAGAGCTGTCACTGGAATTGACATATGCCCCCGAAATGCAGCTTGAAATCAAATAGGTATACATATGTAATAAATAAACATATGTAATGAAAAATATGCTTGTGGAAGACGAAGCATACAGCATGCATATAATGTGAAAGATGAAAGGATCATAATTATGTTTCAAGTCTGTAGTAAATATATAGTTAAATAAAGTTAAATATTAATATGAACAAGAGGTCCATGATGGCCCTTTATCACTCACCTGAGTGCAACGTCTCGATATGGTGAACATTTACATCAAGTTATTTTAAAATCCAATAAGAAACAACAAATCTACAGCTTGGAAAAGAAAATGCTATTTTTCGTAACAGTGACCTTGACCTTTGACCTACAGGCATGGGTATTGTAAGCAACACATCCCTTTGTCATGGTGAATATTTTTGTAAAGTTATTTTGAAATCACTTCATTCATAAAGAATTAACAGCCAAGACAAGAAAATGTTATTTTTAGTAACAGTGACCTTGACCTTGGACCAACAGGCATGGGTATTGTACGCGAAAGTACACCTTGTCATGGTAAACATTTGAGCCAAGTTATTTTAAAATCCAATGAGAAATAACAAATTTACAGCATGGACAAGATTTTTCTATTTATAGTAACAGTGACCTAGTTTTTGAACCCAGGTGACCCATATTCAAACTCAACCAATTAATAACTGGGACATATGTCCTGACCAAGTTTCTTTACAATCTGAGAGTAAAATTGTGACCACTATAGTGTAAACAAGAAAATTCTATTTTTAGTAACAGTGATCTAGTTTTTGGACCCAGATGACCCATATTCGAACTTGTCTGACAAATCATTAGGAAAAACATCCTGACGAAGTTTCATGACAATCGGAGCAAAAATGTGACCTCTAGAGTGTTAACAAGAAAATTCTATTTTAAGTAACAGTGACCTAGTTTTGGGACCCAGATGACCCATATTCAAACTCTTCCGAGAAATCATTGGGACAAACATCCTGACCAAGTGTCATGGCAATCAGAACAAAAATGTGACCGCTAGAGTGTTAACAAGAAAATTCTATTTATAGTAACAGTTACCTAGTTTTTGGACCCAGGTGACCCATAATCAAACTCGGCCTAGAAATAAATGGGACAAATATCCTGACCAAGTTTCATGATAATTGGAGCAAAAATGTGACTGCTAGAGTGTTAACAAAAAAATTCTATTTATAGTAACAGTGACCTAGTTTTTGGGATCAGGTGACCCATATTCATACTCGGCCTAGAAATAAATGGGACAAATATCCTGACCAAGTTTCATGATAATTCGAGCAAAAATGTGACCGCTAGAGTTTTAACAAGAAAATTCTATTTATAGTAACAGTGACCTAGTTTTTGGACCCTGATGACCCATATTAAAACTCGTCCAAGAAATCATTGGGACAAACATCCTGACCAAATTTCATGACAATCGGACAAAAAATGTTACCTCTATTGCGTTAACAAAATTTACCTTAGGGTTAGGGTTAGGGTTTAGGGTTAGGGTTAGGTAAAAAGGCCCATAACTCAGCCAAAAATAATCCGATCAGAAATTGCTTTGGATATGCATAACAAGTCTTGGTGACAAACACTCCTGTGAAGTTTCAATGAAATCCCTCAAGCGATTTCAGTTTACGTTAGGGTTAGGGTTTAGGGTTAGGGTTAGGGTTTAGGGTTAGGGTTAGGTAAAAAGGTCCATAACTCGGCCAAAAATAATCCGATCAGAAATTCCCTCGGATATGCACATCTATGCTTGGTGACAAACACTCCTGTGAAGTTTCAATGAAATCCCTCAAGCGGTTTGGGAGAAGAAGCGAGGACAAGATTTTGCTTCAAAGGGCCATAACTCAGCCAAAAATAATCGGAGCAGAAATTCCTGACGATATGCACAACAAGGCTTGGTGACAAACATTCCTGTGAAGTTTCAAAGAAATCCCTCAAGCGGTTTCAGAGGAGAAGCGAGGACAAGATTATTTCTGACGGACGGACGGACGGAAGGACGGACGGACGGTCCGATTACTATATGCCTCCCTTCGGGGGCATAAAAATATTGCTTTGAAAAGCGTTACAAATTAAACTAATTAATATTGATTATATGTTACCTAATTATTTAATTAATGTTTTTAGAAAAATGACTTAGAATAAAGCAAAAAAATCTAAACCGTGTTATAGTTTGTATCTAGATAACCGTAGAGTCATTCATTATGTGAATATGAACTTTCTATATACTATGTTTACTGAAAACAAAGTTGAAAGCACCAGTTCAGGTCTTTTAGAGCAATAATAACTGATATTACTGCTATATAAAACATGTGAAATATGAAAAATAAATTGTCCTAAATAAAACATTTTTTTCCATCGTTCATAGAAAACTTAAGAATTTGATAAGAATTCCTTAAGATCTTTGTAGAATGTTATTTTTATAAAGAGAAATAACTGTTAAAGAGAAACATCCTAATTTGAAAGACAATCTGTGTAATGCAGGTGATGGTAAGCTAATAGACAAGTTAACTTTGGCTTATGTATAATAATTTTACTCGAGTTAAAAAATTGCTATATAATGCTCATGCTGTTTTAAATGTTTTAAAAATTCTACCCTGAACCTTAGTATTTTAGATGAATAAAACTACTTTTAAAAACATTTCTAACATCAGATAATTAAATCAGATAATTTTTGCAAAGTTTAAATTAAGTAGCTTTTAAATTTGTTATAGATCAACTTTAACATAATAAAATATTATATAAAAATATTTATCAAAATGTTAACTAATTGTTTGCAGTTTCTTGCTTTTCTTATTATTTTTGCTGATTATTAAAGTAAAAATTGGTAGCATAGTTTAAGATGACAAAATACATAAATAGAACAATAAAATGATAAAAAATGTTAATTTTGTTGATTCTTTCTTTTCTACATTTTGTTAGAACATATTAATGTTATCTGTCTCAATCAAGAGTAGCTTGACTTAGCTTTAGACTGGATGCAACAGCCCATAATTAGTGCAAACGTAAGCTGTACTACAATGTTGTCACTGAGCCATATCGATAGGTTTATTGTTTATTTAAAAAGATTTAAAAAAGGACGACCATCTATATCATACCCATTTATTTCAAGACATATTGAGCAGTACACAGATCATTAACCTCTAAAGTTTAACAATATTTAAATTAAAAATACACCAGCATCTATACATTAATTTCCTTTTGTAACATAATTCTTATATATTACCTATTTTAATACAAGATACATAAAGTGCAGGAAGGTTGTTAACCGATATACTGGATTAAGATACTGGTTTATTAAAACAAAACTGGCACTGATTTGTTTTCTGTTTTATCAAAGCAACAGTCATATTACCTCATCTTACTTATGGTTATAACAGTCGCTACGCATCAATTACAGGTAATTTTAATGGAGATATATATTGCTTGTCCTTGAATAAAATTAATAATAAACAAGAAGCTGTGTTCGGAAAACACATATGCCCCCGGTAGCGAAGTTTGTAACGATACAAATTTTAAATGATAGCTCAGTGTTAAAACTGCAACTAATATCACAAGTTAGTTCTAAATAATGAAAATAACCATCTGGTGCCAGAACCTGTACATGAAAAGAATTTATCATAACAAGAGCCAGTTGGAAACGACTGCACGCTTGACTATTCGAAGTCAGACATATTTAAGCACATTTAAAACTGGGCTTCATTTAAACTGGGGAGTGATTTAGGAGTTTATGACACCCAACACACACACACACGGCAAAAGTTTCTTAATCCAAGTTAGGAAATCAATAAATTACAGTTACTTTATTATTGTATTTTACACCCCTGATCCCACACCCATCAACCCACTATCCCTGCCCACCTATAGTGATGTAGTGGGGTGTGGTGTAGTATAGTAAGGTATGGTATGCTGGTTGCTGTTGTTGGTGGTGTGGGTGTTGTTGCTTTTGTTGGTATTGTTGTTGGTGTTGGTAATGTTGTAATGTTGGTGTTGTTGTTGGTGTTGTTGTTGGTGTAGTTGTCAGTGTTGTTGTTGGTGTTGTCAGTTGTTGGTGTTGTTGTTGTTATTGTTGTTGGTTGTTGGTGTTGTTGATGCTATTGTTGTTGTTGTTGGTGGTGTTGTTGACGGTGTTGTTGGTGGTGGTGTTGACGAAGTTGTTGGTGGTGTTGTTGACGGTGTTGTTGGTGGTGTTGTTGACGATGTTGTTGACAGTATTATTGTTGGTGGTGTGGTGGGGTGGTGGAGGTGTGGTGTGAGATGGGGTGGTGTGGTGGGGGTGGTGGTGGTGTGGTGTGGTGTGGTGTGGAATGGTGTGGTATGGTATGGTATGGTATGGTATGGTATGGTATGGTATGGTATGGTATGGTATGGTATGGTATGGTATGGTATGGTATGGTATGGTATGGTATGGTATGGTATGGTATGGTATGGTATGGTATCGTATCGTATCGTATAGTATAGTATAGTATAGTATAGTATAGTATAGTATAGTATAGTATAGTATAGTATAGTACAGTATAGTATAGTATAGTATAGTATAGTATAGTACAGTATAGTACAGTATAGTACAGTATAGTACAGTACAGTACAGTACAGTACAGTACAGTACAGTACAGTACAGTACAGTACAGTACAGTACAGTACAGTACAGTACAGTACAGTACAGTACAGTACAGTACAGTACAGTACAGTACAGTACAGTACAGTACAGTACAGTACAGTACAGTACAGTACAGTACAGTACAGTACAGTATAGTATAGTATAGTAACCACTCAACACTTTCATCAAAGTATGTTAAGTACATCTGTTTTAAACCTTTTCTATAGCATTACCTTAGAAAAACACTACCATTGAAACTTTAACCATAATTTCTAAGTCTTAATTCTAATTTCTAAGCGAAAAAGGGCAAAAATGAAATAAGTTAACCATTTATATCCAAGTATAAAATGGGGAGATAATCCCAGAAAAAAGGTAGCCAGACTTACGTAACTTGTAAGGGCCATCATCTGTGCACTGTTAAGTGTGTAAACTTTAATGCCAGATCTCCTTGTGGATATTGCGAAATATCCAACATGCAGAAGTAAGTTAACCATTTTCTAAGTACAAAAAGGGGAGATAACACCAGAAATAAGGTACCCAGAGTTATTTAACTTGTCAGTGTCATGACCTGTGAACTGTTAAGTAAGTGTGTAAACTTTCATGCCAATGCTCTTTGTTGAAATTCAGAAATATCCAACTTGCCGAAAAATGTTAACCATTTACCTCTAAGTACAAATTGGGGAGAAAACCCCGAATTAAGATAGCCAGAGTTATGTAACTTGTTAAGAGTCATACCCTGTGCACTGTATATTAAGTTTGTAAACTTTCATGCTAATGATCTTTGTAGAAATGGAAAAATATCCAACTTGCCGAAAAAGGTTAACCATTTTTCTAAGTACAAAAAGGGGAGATAACACCAGAAATAAGGTACCCAGAGTTATGTAACTTGTCAGGGTCATGACCTGTGAACTGTTAAGTAAGTGTGTAAACTTTCATGCCAATGCTCTTTGTAGAAATTCAGAAATATCCAACTTGCCGAAAAATGTTAACCATTTATCTCCAAGTACAAATTGGGGAGAAAACCCAGAATAAAGATAGCCAGAGTTATGTAACTTGTTAAGAGTCATACCCTGTGCACTGTATAGTAAGTTTGTAAACTTTCATGCTAATGATCTTTGTAGAAATGGAAAAATATCCAACTTGCCGAAACAGGTTAACCACTTTTTTAAGTACAAAAAGGGGAGATAACACCAGAAATAAGGTACCCAGAGTTATGTAACTTGTCAGGGTCATGACCTTTGAACTGTTAAGTAAGTGTGTAAACTTTAGTGCCAATGCTCTTTGTAGAAATTGAGAAATATCCAACTTGCCGAAAAATGTTAACCGGACGGACGGACGGACAGACGGACGGACGGACGGACGGACGGTTCAATCACTAGATGCCGGGGGCATAAAAATTCAATATGATATCATGAATAAAACACATTTATTTACTCATAATATTCTTGACAACACACCAATAGCTTATCAAACGCAAATAATTTAATAGCTTTTTATTACTAACTTGAATTTCATAATTTCTGAGTCAACTTTCTTTGAGAACAATTGATTAAATTTATCACCAGAATCACTATTTCTTAAGGATATAATTGTAACTTAATACAGAAATTCATCTTAAAATGTCTCCTTTAGTAAGTGCAGACTGATGTGTTTTGGTTCTTAAAATACATTATTGTCGCAATTTATCATGAAACAATGTATGTAATTTATATCGCTATTGTGCAGTTACTAAAATTGTTCTAAAAATCTTCCTGGTGTAGAAAAAATAGGTTTATTTCTTTATAGCATAGCATGAAATTTTCTCAAAGGTCACATATTTAAACAGGCGTTACGGTAAAACTCCCCACTCGCCAGAAAGCAAACAAATTGCAAAATGCGAAGAATGGCATAGGCTTACAGAAAAGCATATCCTTCAAAACTCCCCCGGGGGGGAGGGGGTCTATTGGCAGCTTAAGGTCTAATACATTATGGCCTGTTTTCCCATTTTCTTTTCTTTCGGTAACATATTTCAATATAGCGTTTCGGGCTTATGTCCCAATGTATGTCACTGTATTACATTTGTCCCGAATTCTTTTTTTTTTGTTTTTGTTTTTGTGTGTTTTTTTTTCCAGGCCCCTTTAACAGGGTAACCCCATTTATTTCTTCAAAGACAAAACACAAACAACATTTTGTTAATACAAAGCTAGATACAAATAATGTTACAGAGATGAAGTAATTACCCTGACAGACCCTTATAATACTGAGCATTCACCAATACATGAACCCACACACACACATACCACAAACACACACAACCACACAGATCCCCACATATACTTGTACACATATTGAGGTAAGGATCAATATACCTCAAAATAATGTTTTTCTAAATTTCAACTATCCAAATGAATAAGAAATTGTGTTGCACACAGAGCAAAGAATAAAGTGTTATAATTATATAACTTTTGGTCCTATTAAAGTAGTTGCATGGAAAGTTAGGCAAAGGAAAATTTTTAAAGCAGCAATCAGCATAGTGTGTTGCACAAATACATTTCAAATAATGCACAAATACTCCATTAAACAAAATGTGCATAAAGAATCTCCTCTTCTACCAATATTAAATAACAGCTCATTTGTTCCTAGCACTCTATGTAATAGACTCACTTGAAACCATTGTATTCTAGTGTCAGATGTGATGTTAAAAGGTAAACTGTAATATATTTTCCAGTCATGCTGTTCAATTTTACAATGTAGTCTTTCACACCATTTGTTTTGACTGGTCGGTAGTTCTGAGCTCTTTTGGTTGAAGATGGTGTATAGTTCTTTACAGCCTTTTTGGTTTATTAAAATATACTCTATAAAAGTTGGAAATATTGGTCTTTGTAAAGTTACTAGATGTTTATGCTCTTGGTTGCATTTACTTAAGAACTGCTTTATCGCATTAATTATACCAGTATAATGAGTACATGTATATGTCAAGAAATTTGCATTTAAGTTGAATTTTGTATTAAATTCATCAACTGTCATGATTTCTGTACAGTTTGATTTATGGACATCACAAATATATTGCACTCCAGCTTCAAACCAAGATTTCCACAAATAATAAATTGTTCATTGCCGAAGTTGTCCACAATGTCAAAAATATTTTGATAGAATTCAGGATTATCAAGGTTGGGCCCATACAAAATTTACTAAAGTAATTTTATTTTCTTCTATAGACATATCTAAGGCCACAAAATTTCCATCCTGGTCAAAAGATTTATTATTTATTTTAAATTCAAATTTTTTTCTAAATAAAATTGCTGTTCCTCTGGAATTCGAAGTTCCGTAGCTTAAGAAACATTCCCCATCCCATTCTAAATATATATTATTTTTTAATTCTGGAGTAAAATGGGTATCCTGCAGACAAAAAATGTTACCATCTAGACTTTTTAAGTAATGAAAAACCTGAAGTCTTTTTTTCAAGCCATTTAGACCTCTACAATTCAAAGATATTATTTTAATACTCATGTGAGGAAAATTATTTGACGATTTAGCTTGGGCCGAGTCTAACTGCTAAATCTTTTTGGTTATTTTAATACTTTGTGTTAAATTAGTGTTGTTGAACGGTAAAGTCCGAGGAATTCCTTCAAATGGTATAAAAGCAAGTGCCGTTCATTGACACTAGGCAGTCTGTTTCTGAGAGTCGAGGTGTTCACATCGATGAATTTGGATTCAACATTGGTCTGCATTATAGGTCCAATATAGTACAACTCTGTACTAGGGCATATTGACCGGGTTGTTTCAGTGTGAAAGTATTGGTTGAAGCTAGGGTTGATTTAGATAGTGTCCTCAGACAATTGCTGGAAACACATGCGTTTGAGACACTTGTAAAGTAGCTTCAGAGTAAGTTTCATGATAGGGATTTTAGATAGTGTCCTCAGACAATTGCTGGAAACACATGCGTCTGAGACACTTGTAAGGTAGCTTCAACATAAGTGTTGAGAATAGGGTTTTTAGATAGTGTCCTCAGACAATTGCTGGAAACACATGCGTCTGAGCCACTTGTAGTTTGAGAATAGTTGAGGATAGGGGTTTAAATAGTGTCTTCAGACAATTGCTGGAAACACATGCGTCTGAAACACTATTGTTCAACAGGCTAGGCTAGATATCAGTGTTGAAGGTTGTTTGTTTAGGGTTTTGTTTGAATAGTGATTGTTCAAACCGTGTTGAGCATTATTTTTAAATTTGATGTTGCTCAGGTTTGCTTTTATTATAAGAGTTCGAAACAGTATTGTGGTTCTTATTTGTTTTATTGCTCAGCATATGCGCTGAGATTGTGCTTGAAGTTCGTGTGTGATTGTTTTGTTTCGGACTGTGATTTTGGTTTGGGTGAGCGGTTGAAACTTTAGTTTGAGATCAATTATTTGTCCAGGTGGTTCATTGTCCTGGAGATTGTTTTCATATGTTCAGCCGATTCTCACTTTGATTATGTTGTTTGAAGCCAATCATTTCTAAAATCATTATAATCATTTTGGAGCAAAGTAGCTCAGGAAAATTTTATTATATTGTTCAAAACAATATACTTTGCTCAGACATCTTGAAATCATTTTAGGCGAAAAATTATATATATATATCTAAGCTGAGACAAATAGTCTGAGTGCCTTCCGCTCGAGGCACGTTACACTCATGATACTGTTCTAAGTGTTCTATGGACCAAAGTGACATATGTGCTGTAGAAATAGAGACATAAACAAAGTAAGAGAAAAGAAAAAAAAAACAACATCATAACATTTTAGAAAAACAACATTCTGAGTTAACAGAAACACACATTTACATACCAAAACAGAAAGAAAGGAACAAAAACAACATGCACAAACAGAATGGAATACCCATCCGGTACACCAGTCCATTCGATTCATTTTTAGAAAAATAAACCACAAGTACTATTTTATCTTACAACAATAGAAAGATCTGTTTAACAACCGATAGACAGAAAGCGCATCTCGCATTCACTGTTTACCAGGCTTGAAAAATGGACAGTACTGTAAGTCAGATCAAACAAAAATATGTACTAGCAGCTTTTTATAGATATTGTCGCCTGATTTCAAAAGATTATAACACACATACATATTAACCCAAAATTGTTTTCCGGATAATTATTATAATCTCACTGAATAAAGGTGAAACCAGTGCAAAAAGCGTTTTACATTACAAATGATGTTTTATTATAAAGGGGAGTAACTCAGGACTGTTAACTGTAACAGTTAATTACTGTACGTCATATTTAAAAACTGTGAGTACGGTCTGGTTTGTGTATAAATGCGAAACAGCAACGCGTTATTATAAATAATTTGATATCCTAGATAAAAAAAAATAATTTTATATATAACCAACATCATGACATTGATCGGTTCTGTAAAGATATAAGAGTGTGCATAACACATAAAATTCAATTAACAAATATAGCAATACAAGACCAATGCTATCTTGTCAACTTAGATGTTACACAATATACAATTCAACAAAGCACTGTTTAGTTACTGGTTACACGAGTCGGAGTTTTTGGAGAAACTGCAGAATTTGCTGGCATCAGTGTCTTTCTTTCTGGCCAAAGCTTACTAAGCCAGAAATCAAAGTCTTTGTACATTATCTGTTTGGTTCTCACAGATACTTTACCATCACTTCCAGTCCCCCTGAACGCGGCAAATATTTTCCCGTCGATATGCCAGCAACTGTCTACTAATTCGGGTTCCTTTATCCGAAGTGATGAAAGGACTTGTTGATTAGTCCATGTCAAATCATGATTTATAAAAATCCCTGTACCTTTGAGTACTTTTGTATTTTTTATTAAGTCATTTTTTTGCTGGCGTCTCACAAACTTTACGATGACTGGTCTGTTCTTGTTTTCTTTCCACTTGCCCAAACGATGGGCAATATCAATATCGTTCATTTTAACACTGACATTAAGTTTTTCATTACATATCTTGAGAAACTTCTCAGTGGTTTGCAGAGATGTTTCTTTGGCATCATCGTCAGGCACACCCTGTATCCTTATATTGTTTCTTCTGCTGTATTGCTCGGCGTCATTTTTGCTTCTTTCATATTCAGCAGAGTCACGTTTTACTTGTTCTTTTAATTCTATGTTATGCTGTCTCAAAGCCTTTATCTCTCTGTCTTTTTTTCCTAACTCGGACCTCAGTTTATCTTCCTGAACCGATCTGTCGTGAAGCTCTCCTTCGAGAACCTCTACTCTTCTCGTTAAGGAGCTTAATATGTGGTCCTTCATTTCATTAACCGTGTCTTTTATTATTTCACGAATGAAACATTTATCGTTTTTTTACAGCATCTGAGAGAGTTTCTTATCAATTTCTTCTAATTTTTTCTCCACAGGCGATCTCTCAGTTTCAACTTGTTGGCTATTAATTTCCATAAATTGGTCCATGGTTTTTTGCTTTTTGGACTTAGTAGACTTTTTCTTCTGCTTATTGTCTTTATCGTTTGCATCTGTTGTACTTTTATTGCCAATTTTACTTTCCTCGAAAACAGAGATGTCTACAGCACTAGCGCTAGTTTCACCTTCAGAGGCCGTTAACGATAGTGTTCTTTTGTTTGCTTGTGACGACATTTCTATATGTTATATATTTATCACTTCATAGTGATTTTAGTCCGTAGCTGGTAAGCCGTCTCGGTCATTCAAATGTTAACGGTAAAAGTTAATTCAAAGTTAATCATGCGTGACGAAATGTCAACTATATATCACCTTACAGGTAAAGGTATTTTCCAATAAATCTTGTATATATGTAGTATAGTGTATATAGTGTATAATTTCATCAATCAAAATGCTCTTTCTATCTTGTCACATTTCAAAAATAGTCATACCCGTGCACTGTTCACAATCCAAGAAACATTTTAAACACAATCCTTCACATATCCCTGTTTATTTAGTGGTTTATTTTACAGTTTTTGGTTAGCGAAACATTTTTGTTGTTTATACTTCAAACCGGAAACAAGTCACACCTTACGTTTTAACTTGAAATTCTAATAACTGTGGTATTCAATATGTGGGACAAACAGGTCGCCCTTTAAAAACACGTTTTGGACAACATTGTTCTAAAATTCGAAACAACAGTAAATTTAAAACATTTTTATACCAACACTTTAAGCATTCAGGACACCGTTTACAAAATATTTCCGTTCAACCAGTAGAAAAACTTTCATTTGACAGCACTGCTTCAAGAGCATTTAAAATCAGGGCCAGGCTCGTTTCGGAGCAGAAATGGATTAAAAAATTACAAACTCCTTACCCACTTGGTTTAAATGATAATATTTATCAAGAAGGCAACATTTCTAAAAATCCTGATTATGACGTCTTTGAGTTACTTGAAATACGTAAAAGAAAATCGAGGTCGCACGGAAGCAGAACTAATGGAAACATAAAAAGAAAATCACGTATTCGTTGTTCTATTCATGACCTACATATTATTTTAAAACAATCTGGCAGACACGCTATGCTATCTAGGTTAGCTTCTCTTTCTATATCAAGTTTGCAGAAACTGGATGAGGAAGCCGACGACATCGTCATTAGAACCCATCCATTTTACGAGGTTGCTAGTCTTATTCAGTGTTATACTCGGCATGTTCTCAGGCCGCATATTGACTTGGAATCTGACCATCAAAGACATTTCCTTAAAATTTCTTTTTTAAATAAAGGAATAGATTTTATTGACCTTCCTAGTATATTTAAAGATAAAACAGTTCAATCGGCGGTTCCTATTTATTTTAAGAATACTGAATCGCCTATGGTTTGTTATAAATACAACAAACCAACTAGAAATACAATTTTTAATTACAATAAAATTACATCGGATTTACAGATCATTGAAAATACACCAAAATCTTGAGATTGTTTAACTTCTAAATATTGCTATAAGCCTGCCGGTCATATTGTTACCGGTGATCTTAATTTAATCAAAGACTCTAGAATTCGTAATTTAATTTCTAAAGGTCCCAAATATAGAATATCATCCAAAATTGACTTTAATGCATGCCGTGCAGAAATTGCCGAGTCTTTGAACTTATTTTGCAATAAATGGTGCAAAAGAGAACATGCCGAGCCTAATGCACTTTCTAACTGGAAAAAGCACATATTCAAAATAATTGACACCCGTATATCATTTTATGAAAGAAACATTGCTTTATTACCACCTCGACCTCGTTTTAACTTTCGTCATTTGAAAAAAGGAATTCAAGACTTTCATAACAGATTTGTTTTAACACCTGCTGATAAGGCTTCTAATAATGTAATTATAGTGTGACGAATACACTATATTAATATTCAAACTGAAGAACTGAACAGCACTAATGCTTATATACTGACTTCTTCATCTGAGAGTGATATTGTTACTGCACACACTCTACAAATTACAAAATTTAGAATCAGTATTGAGCCGAAACAAGACAAAGTACCTACTATGTATTGGTTACCTAAAATGCATAAAACACCGTATAAAGCAAGATTTATTGCTAACTCTAGTTCTTGCACTACTACTAAATTATCTGTGCTCTTAACATCTTGTCTTACAGCTATAAAAGAACACGTAATTAGGTATTGTGATAAGGTTTTTGAAACTTCTGGCAAAAATTTATTTTGGTCGATTAAGAATTCAAATGACGTTTTGAATAAGCTTAAATCAAATAATTATCGGGCGTTCTGTTTGTCTACTTACGATTTCTCAACATTATACACTTCGCTCCCTCATAATTTAATAAGAGACAAACTAACCAGTCTCATTGAAAAAACGTTTGCTAGAGAGAATAAAGCCTTCATCGCTTGTAATGAACATAGGGCATTTTTTACAGATGGTTCTTATGATAATTATACCTTATGGACTTGTCAAGACCTTATAGAGTCGCTAACTTTCTTACTAGATAATATTTATGTTAGATTCGGTACCTCTATTTATAAACAAGTAATAGGCATCCCAATGGGTACTAATTGTGCACCCCTTGTTGCTGATCTGTTTTTATACTGTTATGAAAGAGACTTTATGTTATCTCTTTCTACTGAACATCAAGATGATATAATTACAGCTTTTAACAACACCTCGAGGTACCTTGATGATTTATTAAATATAGACAATAACCATTTTCCATTACTTGTTAATAAGATTTATCCTAAAGAACTACAACTTAACAAAGCGAACACTTCAGAAAAGCAAGCAAACTTTCTCGATCTAAATCTGTCCATTGAAAATGGTTATGTCACTACTAAAATTTATGATAAAAGAGATGATTTTAATTTTAATATAGTAAATTTTCCGTTTTTAGACGGCGATGTTCCCCGTGCAACATCTTATGGGGTTTATATCTCACAGCTTGTTCGCTTTTCAAGAGCTTGCAACAATGTTAATGATTTCAATGAACGTAATCTTTGCATTACAGAAAAACTTTTAAAACAAGGTTATCGGTATCACAAATTAAGGAAAACCTTTTGCAAGTTTTATCGCCGATACCCAGATTTAATTCATAAATACAAATGCAGTTTAAAATCACTTTTGCAACAAGGTATTTCACAACCAGTTTTTTATGGAGATTTAATTTATAAACTTAAAAAGATAAAAGGCAGTGTTAATTTCTCCCGGTTATTCGTAAAAACCATCTGTAAATTTAAAAAGAAAGGTTACCAACATGATATTTTACAGCGCTCTGCAGGCCTAGTGATTAACCCTTCTACAGTTGATCATTATGCTTACCTCTTTGATTGCACGACGGTGGCAGGGGTTTAAGAGTTTATGAAGGTTAATGGGGAAATCTTTTCTTAAAAGAACCTAGAGGCTCGATTTGTTTCTTTTATCCCTGTCATCGTGTTCTTGCTGATTTTACTCCAGATGCTCTGGTCTCGGAAAGATCATTGAGTACCCGCCCTTTGGCTTTGCAATGCTATTAGCTTCTTATGTTTTTATGTTTGTATGCTTTTGCATACAACATTGTTGAGCTGATGGGTGGGTTGGAGTTATTTCACCAAGACAATTTGTACTTGTCTTGTGATACGAGAACCTGTTGGGGCAAGTGTGAGGTTGGTGCACCCTAGAACCTGGTTTAAACCCCCAGTGGCAATTTGATTTGCCACTGACCGTTCCAAGGCGGTAACCCCTCGGGTTCTCATTTTTGTTTTTTGTTAGTGGCGTCCTTTTTGAAACTGATTGTTTTGTTAACCATGCTCTCTCCCCCTCTCTTCTTCTTGGCTGTGTGGGGAGGCTGTTGTTTTCTGAATGTGGCAATTCCTGATATGCATGTTTCACCTTTTTATCTTACTATATTTTACGTATAAGCACAAATTACTTGCTACTGCATGTAAGAAATGTTTCATACATCTTATTTTACTAGGTTTTTATGTTAAGTAACATAACTTAATCACTATTTTGGACCAATTCCTTAGGTTACAGATGTTTTATTGCATTAGTAATGTAGATAAGAGCTTCCTGGTGTAGAAAAATAGGTTTATTTTAGAACCTTTATAATTGTCAAATATTTCATTCTTACACAAACTTTTTTCAAAGGTAACATATTCAAACAGGCGTTACGGAAAAACACCCCACTCGCCAGAGTGCAAACAAATTGCAAAATGCGTATAATGGTATAGGCTTTCAGAAATACATACCCTTGAAAATTCTCCAAGGAGGGGGGGAAGGGGGGTCTATTGGCAGCTCAAGGTCTATAACGCCGAATTACCAATGTCTTTAACCGTCGTCCACACAGGGCAATTTTTACATCGACTATTCTGGACTTGGTTGTCCTATATAGCAAAACACTAACTATTTTGGTCGCGTCGTTTGACTTTTGTGAGCGAAGGTTAATACAACTAAAACAACTTTTCAATAAGGAAGTTATTTTAATATAAAAGAACGCAAGTAATAATTACATTTTTAATCAATATTAGAACTAAAATCTTTATGTTATATTTTATCGGAAATATTTGTTTGTCTCTCTTTTTTGTCAACCATTAGTTATGAACATACGTATACATCAAATATTGATAATCGAAAGGCGTACGACACGATCGATAGAACCCTTCTATTTGATAAATTAAATTGAGACGTGAGGGACTGCAGGGCCGCCTGCAGCAAGCTGTGATGTCTCTCTACAGTAGTGTGAAATGCTGTGTGAGATTAAACGGATTTAGCACTGATTGGTTTGACGTTAAGTGTGGCTTGAAGCAGGGTTGTCCGCTCTCCCCCGTGCTCTTTAATCTATATATAATCTATACTGAACAAAAAAAAGTATCCACTTTTTATGCTTATATTCTCATTAACATATTTTCATTTAATTAGGTACGCTTTGAATGGTGTTTAATTGGTTAATCTCAGCTGTTACTAATTTCAATTGTTCATAAACATAATCTTCCACACCAAAACTTAAGCAACGGCCAGTCGAATAACAATTAATAATGGATTACAAAACACTACATATTCAATTTAAAGGGAGATAATTGGAAATGGTCGGACTTTCTAGCGTAGTTTATCGAGGACTACTTGTTCTATTGATGAATGTTTTGTGATTTTATTGAACACAAGAAGTGGAAAGATTGATTTAATTCAAATCAATGTGAATACTTCAAAGAATCACTGACTATTTCCTGGAGCCCTCATTACAACAAAGGAAAAGATAACTAAGTTGTGGCTGCAGATTTTTAAGAACACTTTTTCTTTTTGCAATGATAACAGAAATGCAAAGTTGTCCACATACAGAATTCTAAGGTTTCGTTTTGAAATTTTACAAAATTTAAGATAGTTAAGTGGATACTTTTTATTTTTGTTGAGTATATATATAAATGATCTAGTGACATATCTAAACTACCTGGATATAGGTATTGATATAGAGAATAGAGTTTGTATTTTGTTATTTGGCGATGATGTAGTTCTCGTGGCAGATTCCGCTCAGGATCTACAGATACTATTAGATGCATTAAATGTTTGGTGTACACAAAATAAAATGCAAATCAATAATGATAAATCTAAGATAATGCATTTTAGGCCTAATAGTATTGTGAAGTCAGATTACGTATTTCATAATGCAAATGCTCCTCTAGAGATTATATCACATTACAAATATCTAGGTGCTGTTTTAAATGAATTTTTAGATTTTCGTGAAATAGTAAACAGTGTTGCAATGTCAGCTTCAAGAGCATTAGGGCTAATTATATCCAAAAGCAAGGTGTTTGGTGGTTTCCATTATTCAACTTACTCAAAACTGTATGATACTTCCGTTTGGCCGATAATAAGTTACAGTGCACCTTTATGGGAAGATAAGTCATATTCTTGTATCAATGCCTTTCAGAACCGGGCAATGCGTTTTTATCTCGGCGTTGGGAAGTATACGTCAAATGCTGCAGTTTTGAGGGAGATGGGTTGGAAACCACCAATTGTCAAGCAATGGGGATCTGTATTTAGACAGCACTTTAGAAACATTCATATGAATGACAACAGAGTTAATAAAAAAATGTTTGACTGGGCAAAATCTTGTAATGTTAAAAATAGTTTTAAAAGAATAAAAGCATGTCTCCATGATATTGATATGTCACGTGTGACTGATTTAGATGTCAGAAACTCAAAAGGTATTGTGAAAGAAATAGAATGTAAAATATTTGATAAACAAATTGCTATTTGGAAAAATTTGATAAATAGAGAGACTGGAAACAGAGGTCAAGGTATAAGTAAAAGAACCTATAAGCTATTTAAACAAGATTTTATAACAGAGTATTATGTTAAAAGAAACATTCCTTTTAGGTACAGAAGTGCCTTTGCAAAGTTCAGGTGCGGAGTTGCACCCATACGTCTGGAAACTGGTAGATATGAAAATATTGCTGTTTGTAATAGAACATGTTTCCATTGTACAAATACTGTTTAAAATGAGATGCATGTAATTCTACATTGTCCAATCTATGCCAATATTAGATGTCAAATAGTGGATACTTTATCTACAAATTATGATTGTCAAAACATGTCAGATTTGGAGAAATTTATTTACATTTGTACCAAAGAGAATTTGATTTATTTGTCAGCCAAAACCTGCTATAATATCCTCCAAGAAAAGAGAAAACATGTCAGTTTTATAACAACTCACAGTAAATATGTAGAGCTGTATATAAGAATAATTTAATAATACAACAATTCTTTAAGTGTTTTATAATTTTGCCAATAGAACTGATATATGCCATACTACGAGTATACTATTTTTTTAAGATCCATATGTGTCTTAATTAAGGTGCATTACTTAGTTTTATCATAGAATGTTTTCAGTGTTTTAGATGTAAAGCTACTGTATTTTAGTATCAAATAGTCTCTTATAAATCAATAATGATTGGCCACATGCATGTACTACTACATTTATATAATTTCATTGTATAAACTGTGTTGTGTATATGAAATGTGAATGAGACTCTAATAAAATAATTAAATTGAATTGAATCAACTCTGCTTAATAAATACTACACGCCATCCTACCTGTAGTTTTCCGGAATCAAAAATGGAAACTTTAAAAATGCTTTATTAACAAAATCTTAATTTATGTAAATCTTACAAAGGAACAAAATGCTCTTGAAAATCGACCATCAAGACAGGTTATTGTTAAGCTTTTAAAGTATTCGGAGTTTTATATAGTCATTAGTTCTCAAGAATAGTAGTGTGAAAAAGAAAATGTATTTCCCAAGTTCATTGCATCAATAAATCACAAAACACCGTTATATGTAGATACATAGATACAGATTTATAATACCTGTCAGTCCCAGATACATGTACTGCGAAAAGAGTGTATGTTGTGCTGCCATTTCCACAAACATTTCATTAAAGGTTGATGCGTCAGTATCCGAACAATTGATGTCAGGATACAGCTCGTGGTAGGACTGATACTAGGATTCCAAATATGCAAAATTTCAATGGATACTGGACCTTTCTCTGGTAAGTTTTTTTATGTGATCAAAAACTTCCACCAATAAATAAATGAGATGCTGATTTAGCTAATTGTGTATATCTTATGCATACTTAAACATGTATTGTCTTTTGAGTTAACTTTTTGTACAACATAGTTAAGTTTTGATTTGTATTGCGTTATGTTCATCTTGCTTAACACACCGTGTATTGACAAAGAATGGCTATGTTTTCATTTCATTACAGTTACACTATATAAGTTGTATTTATCAAGCTTTTAATAATTTAGGTACTAAGTGTTTGTTTCAAACAGAAATACATTCAACTGAATTTCACTGGTTTTTTAACTTTATATCATGTAATTTCACATATTTAAGATAATAGCATTTCTTTATGTACGATAATTAAAATTTCGTTTGATACCATTAAAAACTCTTAATAGAATAATTTTGCTGGTCTTACAAGGTGTAAGGCCTATAAATAGTTCCCTTATATAAACCATAGTGAGCATGACATTTTTCAAAAGGTTGGCAACTAAGTGTTTATACTGTCCGTCCATTTTCTGCCAGAAAAGTATGGGTCTTCCATCAATTAATATATAATATATAATTGATTTATACTTTCATTAAGATGTTTGAAAGAGAGCATGTCACATATTTTATAAATGAGTGGGCATGTATTTAAAGCAATATGTATTTATTTCAGGAATAAATTATGCGATAAATAAGAATGCTACCCAAGACCCTGGTACCCTGAACAAATATATAGCAGACCTTGCTGTTGACGGAAACACCAACGGTGATGTATCACGCGGACTCTCATGCTCCCATACATGGGGTTCTGGACCTCAAAGTTGGACGGTTGATTTAGGACACCCGCTAAATGTTACTGGAATCATTATATACAATAGAAACGACGGTATGTCAAATCAGACTGATTGTTGTCTGAAGCTAATCTGTATCAACTTCATTAATATAGCATTCATATGTAACCTCGGGGGTATATTTACTTTGAAATGTAAGTATGATCCGTGTCATAACGTCCTTTGTATTGACGTCATCGTGAATTTTCAAATGTTTTACTTCATTTCGTAAGAAAGTGAAATATACATATATCAGGAATGGCCACATCCAGCAGACACAGCCTCCCCACACCGTCAAAAAGTAGAGAGGAGAACAGAGCATAGTTTTACAATAATCAGTTTTAAAATATACGCCACAAACAATTAAAAAAATAGAGAACCCCAAGGGTGACCGCCTTGGAACAGTCAGTGGCGAAACAATTTGCCACCGGGGGTTTGCCCCAACTGGTTCTCATATGAACACACAAGTACAAGTTGTCTTTGAAGTAACTCCAACCTACTCATCAGCTCAACACTGTTGAAATAAGGTTTAGGTTAAAAGAACTGCTTTGAGTTTAAAATCTGCCTTTGAATGTTTGATATTGGTTCACATATTTGCCATGTTCTTATCGTGAAAGGACAATAAAGAACGTTTCACAAAATAAAGAGAGAAGTGTCAGTTATTTGCTCATGAAAATATCAAGGCAGCGCCACTACTACCTGCCCTGAAGGATTTTGGAAAGGCGCTAATTTCATCCTAGATGTTAAATGAATAGTGAGCAAATATTTCTGAAGAGGAATGACATCAGAAATATAGTATTATATTTAAAAAGTTCTACTGTTTACATCATATATCTTTGTTTTAAACTCAAATTTCCTGGCGCTTTGTATTATAAAAATATGAATATAATATATGCAAAATCTAATGGTGACCAAGTTGTGCATTTCGTCAGATATTTCCGATCAGATTGTTTTTGGCCATGCTATTGCCCTTAGCTATTTTTAATAACTTCTAAATTAAAATCATGTCCACGATTCATCTAGAAAGCCTTTCAGATGAATTCCATGAAATAAAACATAAAATTGGGGAAGAAATCTGCACTAACACGAAATATGTTGTTAATATTTTTATTCAGACGTTTCGATTTATAATCTTCATCAGGGAATAGCAACATCAAATGCGTGACGTCGTCAAAACGGCGCGTAAACGCCACTTTGACGCTGCCACAAAATAGCGGAAAAAACGTATATTAAAATATGTAAATTTATACACAAAGCAAACCCAAAATATGATAAAATCAAACATTGGATCTAAACGATACTAGCAGTTTCTACATAGAAGAAGAGAAAATTGAAAAAAGAAACTAACAATATTTTAGTATAATAATAGTGATTTTGCTTACACAAAATTACATTAAACATGAAATTAAACAGAAATTTTCGTCACCGAATCTACTTCAGCTTTTCGACAGAAGTTTCTGCTCGTTATTTTTGCCGAGTTTTCGGCCTTCTATAAGAACTTCTATAATTTCTATGTTATAATGTCTTCTGTGCTCAATAATAATTATAAATAATACGTATACATGTTAAAACCTTCCTTTTATAGTTTACTACGTTCAAAATAATCAAACAGTCTTTGTTAAACAGGATTTGTTTTGCATTTTATTGCTTTAATTAGAAATTAATGATAATTGCAAAACACATTTTGCGTATATTGCAGACACAACGCTTTGGGATCGTCTGAAAAACTTTAAAATATTTGGACTAAAACCCTTTGAAAAGGAAGTATTATACGACGACAACGGGAAGAATTTATACAATCGAAGAGTCATTTCTATTGTAATATCTGCAACAAAGACCTTCACATCTATTCAGATATGGATTCCTGCAAGCGGGATTAGTGAGCCTGCTTTAACACTATGTGAAGTTGAAGTATATGGAGGTAACTTTAATTAATTTACTGGTTTTACAAGCCCCGGGCTTCTTTTATTTTAGATTGCAAATATGATATTGCGTCGACATGAGCATTTATTGGATACTTCCATTCTTGTTTTCAGTTTTAACATTTTTTTCTGTTTGCACATGAATACTTGGCCATAGTTGTTGTTCTTTTAATCTTGAAATTGCATATGTTTCTAATGGATCGAAAAGTCGAGCTGCTGTCTTCCCTGACAGCGCTCTAGTTATCTTGCTTATAACTTGAAACGTGCTGATTCTCTTGGCATAATACTTGCAATGCATCATCTAAATGACGAAAGCTACCTCTGACAATATTTTGATTTTGGTTTGATCTTTAGACTTGTATAAGTTTCTATTTGATTGCCCAGTCACTATAATGTTATTAATAAATCAAGTGTATTATATTGGCCTTGTTATTGGGTCAAGGGTTATCATATTGGAACGATGCCGAAGGCCGAGGGCTAATTTGTCTTCCCGAGACCCAATAACATAGCCATTGTGAATTCACTTGATTGATAACAATTTTATTAAAAAACAAAATAAAAAACATCGAATTCATAAGAAGCCTAAACTGGACCAATATAAGAATTGCCGGGCCAATATGAGGTAGTTAATCAATAATGAGTCTTCTCTTGCATGGTTGGCTAGGCCCTGCAGCCGTATTGGTATGGTTTTAGGGTTATGTATATAAAATATCATTACAATAGTTGTAAAGTGCTGTTTGGCGGCTGTAAAAAGTCTCTCCATTCTTCAGTTCAGTGTTGTTATCAGTTTCAATTACCTCTCTTGATGTTAATATGCTAATTTCAAACTATGCAGAATTTGTGTGGCCGTATAAAGGTATACTTGTGTCTGTCTCTTGCATGGTTGGCTAGGCACTGCCGTCGTGTTTGTATGGCTTTGGGGCCATCTACAAATATTATGTAAACTATTATTCCTTAAACCGAATTATTGAAAATTTAAGTTGCGAAACATATCTTCAATTTTAACGTTCATGAATACATAAATAGTTACACTTGAGATATTTAATAGCTGTTGAAGCAGTTGGGTAATTTGCCACAAAATTATATAAAATGAGAGAAAAATGAAACTTATCTGAATTTTGTGCATTTGCAAATAAGATTTTTGCGGTTTTCAGTGAGGTCACACTTTTCAACCAAAACCAATTTTGACGCTAAATAATACTTGCCTTGATACAAACTAGCGTGTTGAAATAAATGATGTTTGATGTAGCTGCACAGTCAATATATTAAAAACACACATCATGTACATTGAACTCGGAAAAACTAAACACAATCTTTGATTAAAGTTTCAGGTTGTGAACTGCCTACACTAGCCAGTCATGTACGAATGTCATCATCTCCGGACAAATATTCATTTGGAACTTCTATAAATTTGACATGTATAACGGGTTATACGTCATCGGAAAGTGAAACAATTACTTGTTCCGAGAACTCGACTTGGAATGGTGTACAACCTACATGCAGTCCGATCCACTGTCAGCCGCCGAAAATCCTAGAAAATGGCTATTATTTAGTATCGAATGAAAGTGAGTGTGAATCGAATGACCTAGACAATCTCCAATATCTTTGTGAAATTAAAGCACACTGCAATGTAGGCTATCGTTTGCAAAATCAGAGTAAAATAACTTGTCTTGAAAATGGTCAATGGACCACACCGCACCCTATATGTAATGTTGTGACCTGCACATTTCCTGGTGAATTTGCATATGGAAAATATGTAGACTACATCGTAAGTAATGTTACCTCTCCTCCAGAGATAATGACTTATGGGACAAATATTACAATACAATGTGAAACTGGATACAAAATGCATGGTAATACGGAAAGAATGTGTACATCAAATGGTGCATGGAGTGGTAACGATCCAAACTGCAGCATTGTACAGTGTAGTGTCCAAGACCTTATAAAAGTCGAACATGGCAGTTATATCTTGAACGTACAAAATAAATCAAACACCTACGTTGCAAATTACAAGGAGACATTATATTTGGTATGCGACAAAGGGTTTATGTTGGATTCGAAAATCAATTTCACTTGTACTGCAGATGGTACTTGGAGCAGTCCAGAAGCTTCATGTAAGATCGTAACATGCATAATACCAAGGGTAGACACCAATATTAAATTCCGAAAATTGTACAATGAATCATTTGGAGAATTTAGCTCTGAATTGCCGTTTGGTGCATATATAGAAGTCGATTGCCAACAAGGTATATTGAAGTCGGGGTCCAGAATCCGTAACTGCACAGAGAATGGATCTTGGGATGGCGATGAAGCCGTGTGTGGTAAACACTTATCCTATTCTAAAAAACATGATTTTACAGATTTAAAGTATTCTACAAAAACGCATTTAAGTTGTATGTTATGATAAAACCCCTAGCTAAATCTGCATGGTACATTCATATAGAATTAGTTAAAGTATATTTTACCTGACTTTAATCGATTTCAGTTTCGCTCTGTAGTGCCCCAGAGGACACCAACGCCCTGTTTCGAGATGACAACAATGTACTTCTAGACGTGTATGAAGAAGGACAAAATTTAGCATTTACTTGTAATGAGGGATATACATCAACCATTGGTCAAGTTAATATAACCTGTCAAAAAGATCATTTATGGAGTCACGTGCATGTTTGCTCGCGTTAGTATACAATATCAACTTGAATTTAAAACTGTCGTCAGCGATGACAATTTCCCATTGTTTTTAATAACTTTCAAAAAGTATTGTAATAAAAAGAGACAGTTTATGACTATAAGCCGCCGCTTTATTTTATGCTTTTCAGTGAATTATAGATTTGTCCCGGTGAAATAAAAGTGGTATTTCACTGTTTTCAAACAGTGGAATATCATTTTTATTTTCACTGATATTTTCACGTTGGAACCCAAACGCACAGAACATCCTAAATGAGAACGTTTAGAAAACGGGCTCAAATTTGTATATTTGACGTCACGACGTCACGTCATAAACAAGCATTTTTGGCGCCAATTCTTGCAACTTTTCTGTCAAATTCACGCAGATTTTGCACTAAAAGCATAAAATAAAAAGAAAATTTGTTTTTAACCAGTGAAAGATAGAAATATATTTCACTCGTGAACTCCGGAAATATGTATTTTCACTCGTGGCTTCGCCACTCGTGAAAATACGAATTCCGAAGCTCACTCGGTGAAATATATTTCTATCTTACACTGGTAAAAACAAATATCCTCTATTTATTTGTCTCAAAAGTCACTTTGGATCGGCGCCAAGTCACTTTTTTCGGCACCACGACCATTTGCTCGGGACCACAACTTTTTGAAATTTTGGCATAAAGCATCCAATACATCGTTACACATCATTCTTTTTGGAGCTGGGCTTCTGTTTGTCAATAACATAATTATGTGTATAAAAATAAAAATCAGACTTACAACACTAAACGATCAAAATATCCATTAAATTTCCAACTTTTCTCTTGTAAACATTGCCCTCGAAATGTTCTACACGGTCCTATATTGTAGCTTTACACAATCTTTTGAATTGTAACTAAAGCCTGGACATATTTTAGTCGAACTTCATTGACCAACGTTTGAATTTCCTGCTGACGAGTATCTACAAAGCGAACATCATACTCGCCGTTTTCCTTCATTTACATTAATTGACACTACAGCGGGAGTAGCATTGCGAAAATTTTAACACATAACAAAAACATCGAGGTCGCAATGATTCCTGGGCGTGTTATAATCCGAAAATATGAAAAGACACCAATAACAATCAACAAAACCAAAGAATACCGCGACAAAGGATTGAAACAAGGTGCTACCTCTCCCCCTATAAAAGTTCACTTCCCTTTTCATCTATTTCAATATCACAGTAGCGTTGTTTGTGTCATGTGGCGGTTGTAAAAAGTCTCCCCGTATATTAAATCAGTGCTGTTATCCGTTACGTCCTTTGAAGGTTGTTGAGCACGATACTTATGTACTATGCCAATAGTACTTCTAAAGTTGCCGTTGAACCACCCATCTATAAACTGGGGCGATAAATTTAATATTGGCCAGTTCATAGATGGGTGGTTGGATGTCCCAGCCTATAAAGATTCGGATATAGTTCATTCACCCCTAGGATTTACATCCTGCTTTTTAAATTTTGCCTTTGGCGTTGTCTGTGATACGCAGGATTTATATTCTCAGATCCCCTGTAAAAAATTCAGTCTGTTTAGTTCCGCACATTGTTTTCTCGTTTAGGGTAAACCCATTCTTTTATCTGGGGACCATACGCCGCTAAACATGGAATGGTATTAATCTGAAAATACCGCATTGAAGGATCCATGTTCACCGCCACATGCATCCCATCGTTTGGGATTAATCAAAATTGTACTGTATATTGTTGTAAATATTGAGTTGCGTTCAACCCTGGGCTAGGCGGTGTGGGCAGTAAATTGCATTTCAATTACTGCCCATGAACAGACCGAGCATGCAATATTTTCATATTCGTCGTTTTCGTCGGCTTTCAAAGTTCCTTTTTCATCTTTTTCTGAAGTTCACCAAACTCATGAGAGAAAACTCGGAATAAGTTTTCTGTGTGAATCAACTCCACCTAACCCACTCCATGGCAATGCTGTTTGCAAAAAACACATAAAACACAAAACCAGTTGTAAGTGATTTATAATCAATGACGTTACTGAGACCATAGCGCTATCACTGTTAGTAGGTAAAATAAAAGAGATATAGAAAGATAGGGGGAGAGGGAGAGAAACCCTGGACTAGGATATATTTACATGTATTGAATACCAGCTGTAAAAGATTTATAAAAATTTAATGGCTACATGTAAATGTAAAGTTTCACTGACGAGGGAATGTGAAACAATATATTATGATGAAGATCATGAATATTCTACCGGTGTGTAACTCTTAAGCTTATTAATTACCGGCACTGCCGTTCGCTAAAACATTATCAAACAAATTGACCAACTAAACAGTAGAGTGTTTCGTAAAAGAAAACCTTGCAAACTTTCAGTTCCTCAGTAAATTTAATATTCCAAGACGCGAAGAAAAGAAAAACATGTTTTCCCATTGGTTGTAATGCAATTTTTTCTTGTTAATGTTATTGTTTCTATTAAATAATAGGGATGTAAACGAACGTTCGAACATTCGAACGTTCGGATAAGTTTATAAACATTTTAATGCATTTGAAGCATTCGAATGTTCGAGAAAAAATCAATAATGACAGTTTGAAAATTCTCGTTTTATTTTTAAAGTTAGTAAATATAGAGCTTTTTAAATGGAGGCAGCAAAATAGTGAAGTACCTAATTGCAAGTATACACTCAACAAAAGTTCTAATTGGTCATCAATTGTATTTGTTTACAATGTATGATAGTTTCGTTTCTTCCCTACGTCAAGAGAGGTTATGGAAAGAACTGTTTTGTCTTGAAATCGATTCTCTAAAGTCTTTTTAATCTTTATCGATCGTTTTCTTAAATGAATCCAATACCATTTACTAACACCGCAGGATCAAAATTAGAACAGTCTTTAATTAAAAGGGAGGTAATTTTTAAATTGGATACTTTGAAGGGAATTTGTTTAAACAAATGTGCTGCTGATTGATAAGTGTTTATGTTTTTCCTACTTATGAGGGATCCTATTAAAACAAAACAAGAAATAAAGAGCAAATTTTTGTTTGCTTGACCTTTTAATGCAAGAAATGCATTTTTAGCAAAATTAAGGATAACTCTCGCAAAACTGTTCCAAAGTCAATTATTACAAGATTAAAGCTTAAGATGAAGACTGTTGGCAGATAATCATAAATAAAGAGTGAATTCAATGTCTTTCTAATAAAAAATACGGACAAAAAGTGACCAATTAGAACTTTTGTTGAGTGTATACCAGTGCTACTTTGCCATAGCCGATGGTTTCAATTTCAACAAAGTAAAAGCTATGGTTAAAGTGGTAACTTTCTATTGACAGCCAGTATGTATATTTCGATTGCTTCTGATGATCTGCTTTCATCCAATTAATAGGAAAAGTATGGGGACCGATTAGTTGGTTTTCCGCTTCTGCAGAAAAAGGTGAAATATGCATATCAGGAATCGCCTCATTCAGAAAAAACAGCCTCCCCACACAGTCAAGAAGAAGAGAGGGGGAGAGAGCATGGTTAATAAAATGATCAGTTTCAAAAAAGACACCACTAACAATAAACAAAAATGAGAACCCGAGGGGTTACCGCCATGGAACGGTCAGTGGCAAATCAAATTGCCACTGGGGGTTTAAACCAGGTTCTAGGGTGCACCAACCTCACACTTGCCCCAACAGGTTCTCATATCACAAAACAAGTACACGTTGTCTTGGTGAAAAGGGGCGTCGAAAAAGTCTCCAACATTTGCTTGAATGTGTTCTTAAACAAAACAAATTTCCATAACGATATATTTTCATTAAAATACAACATTTGTTATCCTATAATTTGGATTTAAGGTATTGAGAGCTTATCCGGTGAAGTCTCTGCTCTGACAGCTACTATTGGTGGTGCTGTGGGAGGATCTATTGTAATCATCGCCGCAGTAATTCTGGTTATAGTGATCTTCAGGAAGAGGTTTTCTTTTATACATTTTTGTTAATTATTTTCAGAAAAAGCATTTGTTTGTGTAATTGTAATTAAATTAAATTAATTCTAATGAAAAAGTTTTGTTGATAAAAATTCATATCTCCTCTAAGTATTCATTTTATTATAATTTTCAACAGAAAATATGGCATAACGGATGCGTTGAAACTGAGTGTAAGATTCGAAAAATCTAATACTTCGGAATATGCAGAAGTATTAGTTCCTGGCACAGATCGAGGTAATTTTACAGTTCTCCAAATGAAGTCGAAGTAATGTTCTGTTTTGATTTTATTTGTTTTGATTTGTTGTTGTTGTTGTTTTCTTTTTATTTTAAATTATTGAGTTCATATTAGTATTTAGTGGCTTTTGATAATACATATGTATATCTTTTATCGAATTCAACTTGTAGACTTTATGTGATGATTGTACCACATGCAATTGTTTTCTTCTTTAACGATTTTTGATATCTTACTTTTAGGTGTACATTTATTAAAATAGAGAGTTCGTATACAAAAAAAAGGTCAAAAGTATACATTGCATCTCTTTAAAGATAGATGGAAAGGCCAGATATAGATTTTTAATAATGAAATCTTAAAACACAGTTCAGACTAAAGTGAAATACAAAATGTACATATATGCTTATCAAAAATAACCTCACTAAGAAAGCTCATGCTCAGCTCAGGAGAGAGGAAAAGAGAGAACATTTTTAACATCAGCACAAAAGCCTTTTCGTATACAAACAGTAGTCAAAAATATACATAGCATCTTTTTAAAGATAGAGGGAACGGCAATGTATAAATTGATAAACGTTTTAAATAATGAAATCAAAAAACACAGTTCAGACTAAAGTGAAATACATTTAGATCTATGCTTATCAGAAATAACCTCAAGCTCAGCCTAAAGGAGAGAGGAAAAGAGAGCACATTTTTAACATCAGCAGTTTTTTGCATACAAGATAGCAAAACATTTGACAAAAATGAGAACCTGATGAATGCCTTCGCAAAGCGATCAATTCGGGTTTAAAACAGGAACATAAATGTATCTATATCAGATTGGAACATCATTCTCTATAATTTACCGTCGAACGGTACGGTTGAATTGAAAACGTTATAGTCGGACAAAGTATGATAAATAAGATCTTTTTATGTCAATTGTTTTTCAAAGTTGATGTAAACCTCTTTTACCAAAACCAACAGTGTTCAACCCATATAAAATCGACAAATAAATAACGTATATAAAACTGTTTTAATTAAAACTACGATCAGATCAAGTGAAACGCACTTCAGAAATGAAGCAGCCAAAAATCAATGTTGTGGATTCAAGAACTGTTGAATACTACAACATCAATGAAGGTCATACAAACGGTGCTCAGAGCAGCGGCAATGCAGAAAATAGGATACCAGAAGGAGCAATACGCGTGGAAAACTTGTCTGACATTGTGTTGAGTGGCAATCCTGCTTTGGTTCGATTTACAGAAGAATTTAAGGTGTGTATATATCGCTATGAATGTACTCATATTAATAATGAAACTGTCGAATCAGTTTAAAAAGTCAACACGTTTTACTGTAATGTCGTGGGAAAGTTAAGGTGCGACGAGAAAGCTATGCAATTGTTCAAAACAAAACCATATAAGCTCAAGCAGCAATTGATCTAAATGATTTCAAGGGTTAATACCACAAATGCTTTTACAACGGTTTTCATGCAAGTATCACAAAATCAGATTGTTTATCTGATACAGGTTTGGCCAGAACCGCCGAGCCGTCCTGGAAATTTACAAACTGTGCATTGAACATTGTATTAAATAGTCTTGTAGAATTCAAATTACATTATAAACAATTTTGAAAGCATCTTATTTTTATCGTCGTGTTATTGTTCTACTTATTGTTCAGTTTAAGATGCCAAAATTTCTGAAATTTCTGAAATTGCTGAAATGTGTCAGTTTTAGTAAAAATAGTTATTTTACGAATTTTGTCGTTTGTAACAAAACATTATGTTAACCATTTTTATGTGAAATATCATCATATCGAAATACGGCAATCGCGAAAAAGTAGTATTATCATTTTCACTTTTACCCCGAAAATTATTATTTTATGTTTAGCGTAATCTTTTACCAGCCAAAGTTTTGATTTAATGCGGTGTGAAGACAAACGTTAAATAAATGTAACGAGCGAATTTTGCATTCTTGTCTCATATTTTGTAGCTTGTATATATTCATTTACGTTAATCTATACATTATTGCAGATGTTTCCAGAAGGACTGACAGAAAAATATTCAGAGGCAATCAAAGTAAAGAACAAAGGCAGAAACAGATACAAGAATATGTATGCTTGTATGTGAAAAAGGATAAGGGTCTTCAAAGTTCCCTTTCCATCTATTATAATATTGTGAATTAAAGTTATGAAACGTTTTATAATATTTCATAAGAAACGACGAACATTTAAAGTTATTGTCGCGTCTTTGAATAATTATGTAAAAAAAGCTTAACGCTTTGGATTTCAGATTATAATTAAGCATTATGTATCTGTTTAAGATGACGAAACAAGGGTCGTTTTGGAAAAGGAAACTACAGAGGAGTCTGACTATATCAACGCAAGCTACATTAATGTATGTTATTAAATTATTCTATGAACTATTTTGTAAATCATGTTTAGACTACAGTTGCAGATATTTGATAACTGAAAACGTTATTATTTTGTCTCTTCTACGTCGATCAAATTAAAAGTGTTCATTTCAATTTATTATGATTCTGCCCTTTTATTACAACAAGATTTAAGTATTTTGTAAAATAAATAACAACTTGTATTTTTTCCAAAACATTTTATTGTGTTGATATCTACAGTTGGAATTGCTTAAAGTAGCAGGTAGTAATAAGCATTTAAGCCAAATGTTATTTTTACAATTGGACCGAATTACATATCTCGCTGAAGTTGCCGATTAAAGTTGTTACTTGTTTCTTATTTTTTGAAATAATGTATATTAAATACCGCCTTCAATGTAACGCAAAAATGATCAAGAGCATGCATTCTAATTCGTGCCAAATAGATGAATGTATTTGATATATGTTTTCAGGGTTATCAAGACCCACGGGAGTATATTGCCGCTCAAGGTATATACAGAAATAGTTTTGCAAAAACGGTGAAATATGCCTGTCAGGAAATTTCCAGGCCACACGCAGAAAACAAAGCCTCCCCACGCAGCCAAAAAGTAGAGAGGAAATGAGAACATGGATTTAAAATTGATCAACTGATAAAACACATTGAATTTAAGAATATTTCATATTATTTTACACTGAATATATATGTTCAATTTCTAATTTAGTTATACTTCTTACAACAGGGAAAATTGTAATTATTTTAATAACATATTGCAGCACCGACAAAAGATTTGATAGCGGACTTCTGGAAGATGATTTGGCAAACGATGAGCAGCAAAATAGTAATGTTGACAAAACTACTGGAAGAAGATAAGGTTGTTTGCTTTTTCATCAGTTGTTCGCACATTTCTGTTAATAAAGACCTGTAAAAATGGGAATGTATGCTAAACAAGTTTTCTTTTCAATTCATTCATATTTGCTTGTTAATGAGTTCCAAACATTTCAACTAGTTAATATAGGCTTACATTTCCAATATGAATTGTAGGACAGTTCGTATATACAATGCTTTTCGGTCCAGTAAAACGCATGCGACGTTTTAAACAAACTTTTGGCATAAAAAGAGAGGAATATTGAGCGTCAATAATAATACGATAGAAATAAGAAAGAAAGATAACACCGTTCTCTGGAAGGGTCAGTGGCAAAACATATTTCAGTTGTAGATGTCCCGGCCTGAAATGGTCAAGTTGTCTTAACACAGTTATTCTTAATCATCCGAGATCTCGAGTCAAGCAAAATGTCCGTCACAATTTCTTCCAACTGAAATAAAAAGATAAAAATGACGTACAGTGTTTATTTACAAGTTAAAATCACATTTCTGTGCGTTAAAGTTAAATGACGAAGTTAAATTAAAAATGAAAGATAAACATTTCTTGTAGAATTCAAAAGATACTTAAATTCTCTATTATATTTGTGATAATCAGATGTTTAGAAAACTTATATTGTTACAATATTTTATTCTTTACAGATTAAGTCTGTTAAATACTGGCCAGACTAGCGTAGAATATGGAAAAATAACTGTGTTAACTGTGTCTTTCGAGGACACCGACATATACACGGATTTCACAGTGACAACGTTAAAACTTAAAAAGGTTTGATTTGATTAAAAAAGTTTACATGTTTATTGCGGTCATGTGCAAGCGCATATTACAAAATTGAATTTGAAGCTAAAAAATGTAAAATTAAAACAATACTATAAATACGCCTTTCTCCTTTTCTTATTAACAAATAAACTTTTTTCTTGATTAAGTATTTCGGAGCTATTTAGCTATTCCCCATGACAAATTAACTGATTGACCGAATAGTTAGAGAGATTCCAGAACTGCATTTTAAAATGGCAGTTGTCACAAGTAATAATGTTCTCTGCATTTACTGAAAAAGACATCAATAAATTGATCTGTAGTGGATGCAGTGTTAAGAATCTGGATACACGTTTGTTACCTCCACACTGCAACGTAAGGTGACAGATTTTAAACGAATAAATGATGAAATATAATATTTCTGTTAAACACTGCTGATTTTACATATATATTTTAAAATTTTGCTTTTAAAAGAGCTATATAAATTAGTTTCCTTTTAAAGAAGCAAAGAGTGGATGAGATTAATTTTTAGTTTCCTTTTCTCAATCTTATTACCGACTTATTTGCATCCTTGCTGACATACTAATAATAAGGAAATGTGTAAAAATGGGTTATGGCGGATTTATTTATGCGAATAAATAATAATAATAATAATAATAATAATAATAATGCATTTGTGTTACTAAACATTTAGGTCGGCTTTCCTGAAAGAGTAGTGGTCCACTTCCACTACACAGCATGGCCCGACAAAGGTGTGGCAAAACATGTCTCTTCACTAGTATTGTTTAGAAATAAAGTCGTAAATACCCCGTCGTTTGGAAAAGGACCTATGATTGCTCATTGCAGGTGAGATCTCATTTATAAACATTTTCTTATTTTTATAGAATGAAGTACAAATAAACCTGGTATTTTAAAATCTTTCAGAAATTAGTAAAATATATGCCAATTTGAAGCGCTTATTTTCCTTACTTTATACATTAAAAAGCGAATTTTCGCAGCACTGTAATATTCATAGTATGCCTATGTAACAAGCAATACAAAGCTTAACTTTAAACAGCCACTTTACTTATATTGCAGTGCCGGTGTAGGAAGAACAGGTACCTTTATAGCATTAGACTATCTAACCAAACAAGCACAGAAAACCGGTTACGTGGATGCTCTACGTAAACAGAGAGTGAAACTTGTTCAGACTTTGGTATGTTGGATAAATCATTGTCTATGTCTGTTACTTAAAGAAATATTAATTTTTGTTTATTGCAGTGAATTTTTTAAGTATCGGAATCTCCATTAAGATATGAAAAGAAGATATCGACACTTAAAACTATTGAAAAAAGAACCATTATAAACAAACATTAAAGTTTTCGTGTTATGAATATAATTTAATTGAAATCAACCATTATATGTAAATGAATTGCATTTTGCTGAAAGTTCTGTTTGAATTTTGCAAAGTTTACTATCAGGTTTCATTTAAGGAATTTAGTTTTGTTCATTCAAGTTGCCCAGTATTCAGTTTTACTAATAAATAAAGAACTTATATTTGTATCTATTTTTACAGGTAAGTAATAAACAAACTCGCAACTTAAGTACCCACGTTCTTTTCCAGGAGCAATACATATTCGTTCATCATGCATTGGTGGAGACACTGATGCTGTCAACATCTGCACTGCCGGCATCAAACTTTCCTGAATCATACCAGAATTTGTTGGATGTTGACAGAAAAACAAGGAAGCGGAAACTGGATCAAGAATTTGAGGCGAGTTTTGTACTAATTGTTAAATTCTGTCTAATATTGCTGGACATAAAATCTCAATTAAAAATGAAGTTATCTTTGCAAAATATAACAATAATAAGCATATATTTATTACCAGAAATAATCGACGATTGAAAAGATAATTATGTTTATTTTCATTATGATCTGCTAATGACTGCTGGAAGAATCATCCATAATTTAATTTAGGTCAATAAAATGTATCTATTTAATAAGTTATGCAGGGGAAAACTTTCGTGCACTGCTAATTATTAGTTTTTCCAAGATAAAAATATCACACTCGTTTTTTAGATGCTGAAGAAACTGTCTACTGCTGCTGATGAAGGGCAATACGTGTCTGCCAAACAAGTCAGGAATCGGAACAAGAACAGATATTCCAATATTCTACCAGGTAGACACTTATGAAGTTACGTTAAAAAAAAGTTAACGCGTATTTTTGCAAGAAACGATAACGACCTAACCAAATCTTGAAAAAAGAACACAGGTAAATCGTCATCCGGGGACTAGGTGTCGAACTCGGGTCTCAAGACTGGCGGTGTGACCCGCGTGTGTTGAAAAGGGACATTTTGAAACCCATCATATACGAACCATAGACATTGCTAGCTTATTTTGAGCATATTCATGGCATATTAAATAACCACACAAGTACAACATTTAATCCATCCCAATCAGTGGTGCACATATAATTGTGAACATTTTTGTTAAGAAAGCTGGCAGGGGAACTTAAAATACAAAGCCTGCGTATCCTGCGTAACACAGAGAGTACAAAATCCTTGTTTTAAAAGTCAGGATGTGCATTCTAGGGGCGATTTGACAAAATCAAAAGCTATACTGTCTTGTATACTTTGAAAAAGCCCTACTTTTTCATCAAAAACATTTTTAATATTTTGGAGTTCTTTTAACAAACATAAGTATCGTACTCAAAGAACTGAAAAAGACGTAAATGAGACTTTACAGACTCCACGAACTAAAGAGAACTAGTCATTTTCCTAGTCTACCAACAGTTTGTTTAAGTGAGGTAGTGAGTACGAGAATGCGCCAGTGAGTTACTTTGCAAGTGAGTAAGTTAATAAATATATGGTTGATTGTTACAATTTTCAGTATGTGGTAATTTTATTCATGTATTACCTGCTGAAACCGGACTAGAATTAACGGTATGATACATACTGAAAAAATTTTTAGAAAACAAACGCTATTAAATTTCCTGTATTCTTTTTTTTGTTCTAGTGGAAAAGTTTATGCCTCTCGTGTCAACAGAACATTCTAGAGATGATAATTATATAAATGCAGTTTTCTTATCGGTAAGTCTATAGGTCAGCATTTATTTACGACATTTCATTTTGCAATACCATAATTCAAGATAAATGCTGGATTTATTTACACGAATACTCAACACGATTATCGTTTCGATCGTATGTTTGTTCTGAATAAGGAACGTTTATTATGATTTTTTCTATAAATTATTTTTTCAGTACTTTTGATTTTAAGGACTCGACCTTCCTTCAATTCATACCAAAATTAAATAAAAGTATGAACAATTGTTTTGGTAAAATTATTTAACTATCCTACAGTCACTTGAGTTTCGATAACATATTAAATTCGTTTATCTCCAAATTGCATTATTTATAATTTACATTTACACAATTGTTTTGAGGTCGCAAACAGGATGCGACATTTGTTTTAGAAACGGTGTATAAGCTTTATGTTTATATACCTAAATAACGCTTATTCCTCTAGTTTTAGTACAGTTACTTGGCTAATTTGCAGAGCTACAAGAAGACGAAAGGATTTATAATCACTCAGACACCACTGGAGACAACTAAAGAGGTATTTTGGAAACTAGTTTGGGAGAACAACGTGCACACCATTGTGATGATGAACCATGTCAAGGAAATGTCGAATCAGGATAAATATTTGTAGTTCAATGAGTTACAAATGAAAACAAATGTCATGACGCTAGTTTAGAGTTTATGAAAGTGAACTACACATCTCTGGAATAACTTTGTTCAGAAAAGACCTATTCAAGTCCAGAAAGAGAGAAATAGGTAACAGCAGTAAATATGTTTGAATAAACGTGTAGTCATTTAATAAACAGTCGAAACAGTTTCTATTTAATTTAAACCAGATTCAATGACGTACCACATTTATACTTTATACTGCTCCTTTAGGTTCTTCACATAACATGCTACATGTAATAAAAAATTTCCTTAGGGATTGAGTTCAAGCCTGCCTGCGTACTAGCACTTGTCGCAAACAAGTATTGACAGTATAATTAAATTACCTTCAGACTGTTACTTAGTATATCAATAGATTAAAGATGTATCTAAATTGTGGTAAAATTTCATATTATTCAAATAATTGAAATGCGAAATTTTTTGATCATTTTTTATAATTTGAAAAATTAATGAAACACACGTTATTTGACAAGCCTTCATACATGCTAAAGTGTACACTTTATGAAATATGGGATAGGGGAGGAAGTGTAAGGAGTGCACATTAAAACTGTTTTTCACTGGGATTATGTATACGGCATTTTCAAGTGACAACATACAGTACCTACATAGAAAAATGTTTTATTTTAGTAAATCCCTGAATAACTAAATGGGTATTAGACAGACCTTTGTAAGACAATATGACATACAGACAAGTGATTAATTTTGTATTATTGTATACTTTCAGAAGAGTGAGGTTTACTGGCCAGAAAATGGAGAACACGTTACATTTGGAAGCATTAATGTTTCAAATGATGGTTTACAGGAGATAGACTTACACAAAATTGTATTGATGACACTGACAACGAGTTCTGAGGTATAGTCGTTGACTTTATGAATGCAAAATGAAGATTGATTTCCAAATATTCTTATATTACTGACATTTTTAAAAAGTTCAGAAGGTAAACATAGATATACATTTGGAAGATTATATAGGAAATACAATTTTTATTTAAGAAAATTTATCATTAAACACAATTAGAAATTTCTTAAAACAAATTCCTTGTTTATTTAACGCGAAAGAAGTGTGATTCGTCTCTTAGATATATATTCTTTTCATCTTGGCAACAATTAATAAAGTAATTGATAAACAGCTTTAAGGTATTTGTCAAACATTCGGTTCATTATATCGATTAAATTGATAATTGTTAGTGGTGTCTCTTTTGAAACTGATCATTTTATTAACCATGCTCTCTCCCTCTCTTCTTCTTGACTGTGTGTTGAGGCTGTTTTTTTCTGAATGCGGCGATTCCTGATATGCATATTTCACCTTTTTAAAGAAAAAGAAGGATACACTTTAGGCTCAAAGATGCTAAATGCTGTCTGAACTAAGAGTGTCTATTCATATTATATTGTTTCTTGAATCTGGGCATGATGACTGTGTTCTCCCTTAACACTGTTCTGTGAAGTATATAATATGTTCAATACAGAAACGATGTATTAAACAAATTCAATTCGGTGGTTGGATATTGGGCAAGCCTCTCCCCAAATCTCCAGCACCTTTGTTGTCTCTACTGGAGCTGGTTCAAGCATGGCAGCAACAAACCGGAAACCAGCCAATTGTTGTTCACTGCATGTAAGAATGTTAATGGTTTGATTAACACAACTGATGGTTTTCCAATTTTATTACGTTGTAGATCCAACAAATAACAATTATAGATTTACAAGAAGAATTCACAATAATATGAACTAAGGCACTGCCTCTCTCGGAATCGACGAATCAAAAGTGATGTATATCGTATGTTTAACAGTAAAACAAAGAAACAAGTCATCATTTGTTGTTTTACTTTTTAACCAAAACTGATCAAGGTTGTAAGATGCAACACTACATCTTAGTGAGCTGAATGATTCTGTGAAGTTTGGAAGAATCCTTTGAGATGTTGAATACACCAGTTTGCCTGTAAACTCTTAGTTAAACAGCACCAAAATGTGATCAAAATGCGAGGCTGACCGATGGTATAAGAAATGTAGACTCATAAAAATCTGGTTAACAAGGTAGATTGTAAAACATCATTCCACAAAACCTAAAATACCTAGTTGGAATATGGTGACACCAATGACAGAGCAAGTAGCGAAGCTTGTCATATTCTTTGAATATTAAAGCTTTAAATCACACAGTATAATTGTATAGAAAATTCTTTTTCTTGTCAAGTGATATAAACTTCCAAAGCAGCACCTTCTATTGCAGGAATTAGTAGTGGAAGTATATGTAAACTGTATGCTCCCTCTACTGTCTAGAACAGTTAACCTGGTCTACCCACAGCATTTCATGTATTCATGTGTTTTCCTGAAATATTAAATTCAACAGAAAATTAATTTACCTTCAAAAATAATGTTATATTTTATTGCTTTTATAAATTAATTTCTCGACAGTTAAAATTGATTTAAAATATTTAGATACAAAAATAAAATTTGTCAAATACATTGATTTTGTATGCTCTGATAATTATTTCAGGTATCCTCACTCCTGACTTACTCTATGGAGACTCTTTAAATCACATGGGCAACAGTATAGTTCCACGTCAGCCGAACATTTTTGGTGTCTGATCTGGATCTAAACTGGTTGCTTCTTGGTCAGAAATAACCTCATGAATCTAAACTTAAACAGTCTAGATCCTGATCAGACTGCACAGATAATAACTTATATTCATGCACCGGTAGATTCAGTGTGATGTATATTATACATTCATGCAGCTTTAATAAATGAAAATAAAGAAAAGTTATGCAAACCGTGTATATGTTTACTATGGTAATGTTCATATTCTGTGCCATAGCTGTCTACCAATTCTGCATAAGTATCTATAGGCTTCATAAGCTTGGCGATACACATCTCTGAAAATAAATGTTTTATTTTAAATTTTCTCTGATAACTAGTAAGTCAGTTATACAGTACCTTTTGTGGCTTATGAAGATGTACATAAATTGCTGTTGCAGTTAACAGTGAACAATTCATACTGTTGCCATATTTTATTTATTACATGTAGGGTCTTTTTATTAAAATCACATAAAAGGAAGATGGTATTGATGAAAAATTTCATGCCACCTTTAATTCCTACACAATATTAGCATAAAACCAGAGTGTTATCACATTTTAAAGACCACAAAAAGATGTGCCAGCTGATCTGAATCTACATCTATGCCATCTGATCTGGATTTACATGGGCTGACCATTTGTGGTAAAAAGATGTGTCCATGAAGTAGGTTAAGTTATTAACTGTGAAAACTGAAACAGCATTGTTTTCTTTCTAAACAAGTGAACAAGATTATGAGATTTATCCACTAAATAAAGGATTAAATAAGTGACCACAGGGACCCATCATGTATGTACAACATGGTCTGCAAAGAAACTTTGTGACGTTTGATTCTGTGTCTTCCAAAAATTTGGCATGTTCAGGTAATGTTGAGTGAACATGCCAGAGATTATAGTACACCATACCAGGGCTGTACAAATTTAGATTTTTTAGTAACTAGTCCAGAACTAGCTGGGTAAACATTTCAGCTACTCCCACTTTTGCGCAAAGAAGCAAATTCTGATAAGTCAGTATTAACAGTAAAGAAAGAAACAGGAAATTCAAGAGGAAGCGTTACATGGGGGCTTGATAATGTTTAAATAGATCTCAAAACATGTTATTTTAAAATAAACTTATTGCTGTTGTAATATGATATACATATGGTGCTAAAAGAGAATGGCGCATATCAAATTAACGTTTAAACTAGTCTACACTAAAAAATATTGCTAGCCCACGGACAAGCAATAAGATATTTTGAGATTGTCCGATACAATTTTCAGCTACAAGTCCAAGGCGTTGGGCTAGTGGGTTTGTCCAGCCATGCATAGTCATGTAAAGGAAGGGCAAATTCTGTGCTGTTTGAGTGTTTGTACAGTTTATTAAGGGTAAATTAAAAAAAATTACCTCTCCAGTAGTCTAATTTTTCTCCTATTCCAGTTTCATGCTCTTCGAACCAGAATTGTCACGCATCTTTTATATGTATACTTCAAACTGAAATACAAATAACAAAAAACTAATTTTATAAACGATATTATTTGCCCAATGCATGCATATACCTTCCGATGACTTAATTTATTTTCTTACTCTTAGTGACAGACTTCCTTAAAGTCGCCGGACCGTCGGACCTGTACGGTAAAATTTAGACTGGTCTGATGTGATTTTCAATGTTGTAGGACCCAATATCCAGCAAAAATTTGATCTGCATATTCCAATTTTACTCGCTAAATTACAATTTTACTCGCTTTTTTGATTCGAGACTGTTCCGAGGGAAATGAGTGAGGATATCCGAATGAAATATTTTACGTATTCGTCATAATGACAATTTGTACCACTGAAAAAAACAACAACAAAAACACCCTTAATACTGTGTTTTGCTTATTTAATGTGTTAAATGTTTCAGACAGACAGAAATTGTTTCGGTCAGACAGATTTTCACATCTTGTCTGACCTCATGTCTGACACTTTTTTACAACTTTCAGGAAGTCTATAGCGATCATTACACTCAAACATCTGGACCAAGACATGTATACAAAAGCTTGACACAAACTATTGGACTGTGAAAACTAAATAAAATAAATAAATTTTCAAATTTATACCAATTGATTAGTGGTCAACACGGCTTCACCATGCAACACATTTGAACTTGTAACAGTTACTTGTTTGACAGAGCAGAGGTGTAGAATTCCATTGACCGCTCGCCATGGCCAGTAAATGATCAGTTGGGTCGAGCGAAGCGGCCGAAACACTCGACCGGCAGGGCGAGTAAATTTTTCAGCAAAGCACATGTGTTTCCTTTGAAAAATGAAATATTTTCACTTTGTTTACAAAATACAATTCGATTTCCGGAATTTCGGAAGATTTCCAGTGTATTCGGAACGTTTCTGATATAATGATAACAGCAGCGATTTATTTTTATCCTCGTTGGGTTTCCCAAATCAGAAAGAGGCTGCAAGTGCACCTTTTTTCCCGCTGTATGTCAAAAATTATGTAGAAACAAATGAAGATAACGTTTTTACACAAGATACGGGTGATGATGAAAAGCGAGAGAGCGAGCGAGACAGTTAGAAAAAGATAGAATGAAAAGAAAAACGAAAATTGCAACAGAAAGAGTATTTTATTTAAAATGTAAGGGTGAGTGTACTTTCTGTAAGGGCAAGTGCACTTACTCATTCACTCGACCTGCAGGGCGATTGGGTCAAAGAAAATTTTTACACCTCTGTCAGAGCAATTATTCCTAAAATCTGAAATAAACAATTAGTGGTAAACACGGCTTCACCGTGCTTCCTATTTAAATCATTCTACACTATGCCTCATTTTTTTTTATGAAATGTAACTCTAATAATTTTTATTTGTTGTAAATGAAGCATTATTCAGATAGCATTTGGTAAACACAGCTTTACCATGACTCAAACGGAAAGAGTATTTTAGTGTTGTATCCAGGATTTAAAAAGGGCAGGGTGCTGTGAAAAAAGGGCAGGGTGCTGTCAAAAAGGGGCAGGGCAAATACGTGTTTTTCGCTAGCAAAAGGGCACTTTTCAGCATACTTACACTTAATTTGTTGTTGTTTTGGGTTTTTTGTTTGTTTTTGGGTGGGGTAGGGGTTAGCAAATAGCTCAATATGTTTTTTTCAAACAAATCTGAATCAATGAATTATCATGTGACTAACTCTGACAACAGAACAGCCTGAGTACAATCTTGTTTAAATTGAAAGTGTATCCTTAGTTCTGTCTGTCACTTAGTGATACTTGATGATATTGTAGGTGAGATTTTGGCCAATTTATGTGGTAGTCAAAATTTATAAGTTACTTATAAATATAATAAAACCTTTGAATAATTGTGGAAAATAAAACGTATCCGAAATTATTGCTGTTCGAAATTGATTACACTTTCACGGGTGGTAATTTCTAATGAAATTTAGATTGTGCATGATGAAAATGAAATTTTGTCAAGAGAACCAGATGTTTGCTTAGGTTTCACATGTAATTTGAGCAGTTTTAAGACATCAAGGTATCAAAATCCAACTTAATAGATAATAGAAACATTGGCAAAAAGTCGTACAATTTCCGTTTTGAAAGTGAGCATTTTTTCATAATTTTTTTTAAAGTTTCTGTTTTCTATAGCTTTTACCATTAAAATAAAGTTATTTTTGTGTAAACAGGTTTCCTTTCCGAATATGAATGCTTGTTTGAAGAGTACTTTGTTAAAAACGAGTGATACCGGCAAATTTAAAATAATGGGACAAGCGAATTACTGTATTAAATTACGATGTTTTTGCTTTATTTTTGTTATTTAAAATCATGAGATAATCTGGTTTTAATACAAAAAATAATGTACCAATTATTGATACAGTTTATTGGAATAAAGAAGCAAGTGATGCCACAATTAATGGACTCCAAGGGGGGTCGGTCGGGACGTTTGATACGCCGCATGGGCACATGCTGTTGATTAGGCTAATCAGCTGTTAATGACTAACACGTTTTTTGACACTGGGTTTCTGTGTATTTGCCACTTATCCAGATACCGATTAATGACTTGTCAGGGACTAGATTTCAGACGGTCGCTGTAGGGTACATATACACGCATCGCTGCGTTTCTGTTAATTACACAAGGTAACTTGGGAAAACACAGGCATTGAATAAACAAAGGCAGAATTTGGTGGTTGACATTAATTATTGAAGACAAAAGGGCATTTATGGGGGAAAGGGCAGAGTGTTTGAGATTAAGGGCAGAGGGGCGCTCTTAAAAAAAGGACGGGGCGCCGCGCCCAGCTATCCCGCTATAAAGACAACACTAGTATTTTATTTAAAATGTAAAGGTGAGTGTACTTTCTGTAAGGGCGAGTGCACTTACTCATTCACTCGACCTGCAGGGTGAGTGGGTAAAAGAAAATTTCTACACCTCTGCAGAGCAATTATTCCTAAAATCTGAAATAAATAATAAGTGGTAAACACGGCTTCGCCGTGCTTCCTATTTAAATAATTTTACACTATGCCTCATTTTCTATGAAATGTAGCTATAAAAATTTTTATTTGTTGTAAATGAAGCATTATTCAGATAGCATTTGGTAAACACAGCTTTATCATGACTCAAACAATTTATATTAGCAGAGTAGCTTTATGCTATATCTGCAAACCTTGGGTTCGAGTCCTGATCGTGAATACACATCTTCAAGCTGGTCAGATTTCATTTGACCAGTTCTGTCCAGTCTACAGTACAATATCCAGAGTTAATTCAACGCAATACCTAATCGCTTTCCCACACCAAATTAAAACGAAAGCAAAAAATCGATATTACTATCTAATCTGCAATGTTAAACTTACTGTTGTTGTTGATGATTGCAGTAAACAAATAAATAAAAACGTCGAAAATTTCCAATGTTTAGAATGTTAGGGAAACCGGTGTAATTGTCACTTTGCCACTCTGTATTTTAATTAATTACCAGAATTCGAACAACTACCGTAATGCGCATCGCTACGGTGGAGTCTACTGTTAGACTCTAACTCTGTGACAATATTAGGTTTTAATCAATGTAAAAACTTATTTACCTTAATTTTTTTAGCTGAGTTTAGTCTTAATTGTTTTCTAACATATGGAAGAAGAACTTCTGAAAATGTGAATCGAGAAACAAAATGGCGGCTTTTCAGTTTTTAAATCCGGAAGTGAGCACAAAAGACTATTGCACCCGGATGAAAGTCACATGGTCCAATCAGAAGCCTTATTTTGCGACACGGTTTCAAAGTTTCTAGTAAGTCCTTTTTGCTCATGCGCAAAACCGTAATCGGAATCGACACGATTTCGACGCGCGAGGGTCGATTCCGTATAAATTTATGTTAACAAGTGCACAGTGGTTTATCCTACTGTTCCGTTGTATATTCCGTTCTATCATTTGATGCTTTTCATTGACTTTTATACGGCCAGTAATAAAGCTGACACAGCTTGAAGCCATATTAAGTAATGAATTTTAAACTTAACAATATGAGTGTAAAATTACATAGGAAGTCACAGAAGTCATATCCTTTCAAGTTGTGTGATAAAATATAATTGATAAAAATCAAGATGTCACAAGCAATGACACTTGATCAGTTAATTTTACTTAAGAAGATTCTTAACATTGTGTTTATTATCTATTAAAATTAAATTAATTACAGAAATGAAAACTATTGATTCAAATACAAAAATAGAAATGTTTGCATCATAATAATACTACCAGTTTTTTTTTCATTTTGAGTACTCTCCATATTGTTTTTATACGACAATCAGTGCGTCAAAAATTAAATAGAAATGTACTGATAATAATAAGTTACCGTTTTATATTAGTTATGGAACAGAGTCTGAAACGTCTATCTGTCCGTCTATCCATCTATCTGTCCAGTCATCTATCTTTTGTACATATTTTTTCAAATCATCAGGAATGGAGCGGAGAAGAGTGGATTATTCTGTGTTGTATCAGCAGTGATAGAAAGAATGAAGATAGAACAAGATGTTGCAATTGCTCATATCATAGGTGAAATGGCACGTGCCAGGGAACAAATCATTCCTAATGCAGTAAGTGATTTAAGACTATCCATTTTTAATATTTTAGATAAATTTTTATTCATTACATAAAAATATATTTCACAATTCAAAACTAGAATGTGTCTTCGGACAGTGATGCCCCCACTGCTGCAACAACATTTGTAATAACAAAGGGCCATAACTCTGGTTAAAATGGTCGCATGAAAAAATCCGTTCTTAACGATTATCTACACATCCTGTTATGTACGTTTGATAGAAATCCGCTTGATAGTTTAGAAGGACTTGAAGCCACAAGATTCGGGGGACGTACGTACGTTGAAACGGACGAGTGCACATCTAAATGCCTCCCGCTTTATTGGGGCATAAAAAGATACATGCCTTTCTCTAATGTCTTTAAAATTAAATCTGTAATCCGTGTATACTAATATTTACGCAGTGCACTTTAATTACAAGCAATATTACGTTTAAGTTCTTCATTTTTATGTAATGTAAGTGCTTATCATCAGTGTGTAATTGCGTAACAAGGTATGTCAAATATAAGTCTTTAAAGAAATTGCCTTGTTTACAGTGCACTTAAGTCTTTTTTGGAAATACTTTCAGGAGCAGTATCATTTCGTTCACGAGATAGTGCTCGCGTATATCCAACAGAACGACACGTACTCCAATTTTTCTCTTAAACACGGAGACAATGCAATGTGCTGATGAAAACTTTAATGTGGCAATCTTTTGCTGTGTTGAAACGTTTTAAGGAAAACTTGTATAAATAAACAAATTAAATATTCGCTAAAGTCCACGAGCAAAGACTTTTTCCTTATCTTATTGTTAACTTTTGCGGATTTGTGTTCTTAAGTCATAAATGGTCAATGCCGGTGTTGTTATACTACGAAAGAAGAAAAGACGACTTAAAGGTCGACCTGACTCAAACTGTAATGAATGTTTGAAAATTATATTTATAGTTTCCACAGTCGTCATTTGTTCCTTTGTGTATATGACCTTATTTGATAGTTTCCCACTTATTAAAACTCTAAAAATTAAATTAAAAGAAATCAATTAAACTTAAAAATCGAATTATTCGAAAATCACGTTTATTTGGTCAAAATATCTCCTTTAGATTTACATCAACTTTAAATGATAAAAAGATGAGAAAATGATCACTGATAGCGGATGCAATGATTATTTACTTGAGAATTGCTTTCTGTGTACCAGTGAGCTAAACATGTTTTTATTTTTTAATTTTTAATTGCGCTAAGCAGATTCAAATTAGTTTGTGTGGATTAATAGGATATTGATACTCCTTCATTTTAATTTACAATAATTTGTCAGATTCAATCAACACTTATTAAGTCTCCACTTAGAACTTTTGATTAGTGAATGTATTGACATGTAACAACATTTTAAATATGATAAAACAATTCTTTCATTATAATCTTAAGAGGTTTCTTATTCGTATCGTAAGAGTTTACATTTCAGGTAAGCCATTTTTTAATGGATCTTATTCCAGTATTTCAGAAAGCACAGAACAAGGATAGAAAGAATTAAAAACATCACTGGCTATAAATTATTGGTTGGAAAAAAGTAATTTTAAACACAACTGTTTTTGTTTTGTTTTGTTACCATTAACCCTTAGCATGAAAGAGTTGTAACAATCATTTGACATTTCTACACTTGTTTCATTTCTATATTAACCACGTTATATACTCGTCGTCATTGCATCTCTGTTATATAATAAACATGAAACTATTGTACTTCTTGTTTTGTTGTCATCTGAAATAACCATTTATTATTTCTTAAGCTTAAAATAGTTTTCGATTTCTTTGGCGAATTGTTCTCACCGCAAGATCGGTTTGATGTTTCTAAGTAAAATGACAATGATTTAAGCTATTTTATCTGTACATAATTGCAGTTCGTCATTCGCACATTACTGAAAACAAGTAAAAGAGCTGTAGAAAACTCCCTTTGTTAATTTCTGTTCCATTTTATTCAGAATTGATTCAAAAAGAAGTTAACCCTCTTACGCCGAGAGCGACTCTCGAGAAACAACGAGAACGACATAAAGACCGTTTAATTAAAAACATTATTAGTATTACCGATTGAGCTATCTGGTACAACCCTAGAAAAAGGTTGCGCGGATAACCCTGATAAAAAAGTAAAATACGCAAATCAGGAATTGCCACATTAAGGTTTCGTAATTATGTAACATCGGAAACAGATTTTAAACTGAAAGTTATAAAAGATAGATGTTATTCAACTTTCTGAAGAATTCCACCTCAGCAGAAAAACGTAAATACTTGAAAAAACATTGGGGTTGGAGGTCCTAAATGTTTAAGGTTAGTTCACACTTAAAAGAAGCTCTGTATATTTAAGCGCAAAACTACTGTCTTTTGTTTGGACTGGGATGAAATAACATTTTAGTGTCGCTATGATATATACCCAACAAAATAAGTTCTGCACACAAGTGTTCTTTTGCGAAAATTTTATAATGTAGCAAATAACTGGTATAAATACTTACATTTGTCTCAAGCCTAATTGCTTGCAGAGGTAAAGACGAAAACGGAATTAAAATTGGTTGGTAAATAACCAAGAAATATCAGTTTGAGTATGATAGGGGTCAACAGTCAAAAGTTGCAAATTTTTCGGTATCAATGTAGAGGTGTGAAATCTATGCAATCATCTGTTTTATAGCAATTATAAACATGCAGTGTGATGAGGCATCAGGAAGTAATCAAAAGTTGATACTAAGGCATTTCCAGAATAACACTTAAACTTTAGTTTTTATTAATTTAATTATCATATTGTCTCACTTATTGACCTAAAGGGCAAATATATGTCAAAATAGTTTAGCGTATAAATAAATAAAGGAAGACAAACTCCAATAATTCACTACGTGTTTCGAGTTTATCTGACTCTTCTTCAAGTGAATGTTATTATATCATCATCTGTTATAAACAATGTCTCATTTTGGCGTAAAGAATGATGTTATTTTAAATGTATTAAACAACGTCGCCGTTTGGCGTAAAAAACACGTCACATAGTTTTATAAACGACGTCAACTTTGGCACAAAAAGAAGTCACACATTATTTTGCACAAAAAAAAACAATAAAAAAATGAAATTAAAGGAAACATCTAAAACATCACAGGATTCTTTTCGCCAAAACTTATATAATGTTGATAAAAACAGGGAAATACATATTATTATGTAAGAAGTACAGGATCTTATAGATTCAACAGTCACTGGTAGATAAAATGCATAAACAGCAAAATGTACAATGGATTCCAGTAACAACTGCACATAAAAATTTAAATATAAGGCAGGTAATAAATTCATTATTTCATCTTTATTGCAAAGTGTGGAAGCTTAATAAAGGAAAATTACTGGTAGATAAAAAAATCCCCCAATAATCTACATAATTAGCACTGTTAAATCTTTTCATGATAAGCTATACAATATTAATGAATTACGGCCCTTTGGAAAAACTGTTCCTAATTTATGAATCCAGTAAGTTTCCTTAATAAGTCTCTCCATATTGTTATGAACTTTATCAATTGACATGAAACTGAAATCATTTACACTGTGATCATTTTGATTAAAATGGGAAGCAACCAGTGTAGAAAAAGCAGGATCTGTATAGCTATTGATATCAAAACGGTGGTTGTTTATACGCTTAGACACCTTCTGACTTGTCTGACCAACATATTGCATATTGCATATTTTACAAGTTATTAAATAAATTACATCTGAACTTGATATTACAACTGTTTCTTTAGTAAACACTGAACATTTTAGCGGACCAGTGCAATATTTGCTCTATGTTGTTGTTATTGTATTAACTACTGTATACTGTCTTACTATTTCTTTTGAAAAGTCATCACTGACATTTATGTTTTTATAGCAGCGTTAAGCAAATTAATGTGTTTGTTAACCCTTTCCTCCATAATCACACCTTTAATGCGTGGGCGAACAGTGTAGATCCAGATCAGCCTGCACATCAGTGCCGTCTGATCAGGCTCTGCACTCTTCTCTTCATGATTCCTTAGGTAATTTCTGACAAAAATGCGACCAGTGCAGATCCTGATCAGACAGCACGGATGTGCTGGCTGTTCTGGAACTACACTAGTCGCACATGCAAAAAAATGCGTTATATGGAAAGGTGAAATATGGATATCGGGGATCGCCACATTCAGAAAAAAAACAACCTCTCCACACAGTCAAGAAGAAGAGAGAGGGAGAGAGCATAGTAAATAAAATGATCAGTTTCAAAAAAGACACCACTAACAATAAACAAAAATGAGAACCCGAGGGGTTACCGCCTTTGAACGGTCAGTGGCAAATGAAATTGCCACTGGGGGTTTAAACCAGCTTCTAGGGTACACCAACCTCACACTTGCCCCGACAGGTTCTCATATCACAAAACAAGTACAAGTTGTCTTGGTGAAAAAACTCCAACCCACCTATCGGCTCAACAATGTTGCATTCAAAATCACACAAACATACAAAACATAAGAAGCTAATAGCATTGCAAAGCCAAAGGGTGGGTGCACAATGATCTTACCGAGACCAGAGCTCCTGGAGTAAAATCAGCAAGAACACGATGACAGGGATAAAAGAAACAAATCGAGCTTCTAGGTTCTTTAAAGAAAAAAAATCCTCATAAACCTTCATAAACTCTTAAACCCCTGCCACCGTCGTGCAACCAAAGAGGTAAGCATAATGATCAACTGTAGAAGGGTTAATCACCAGGCCTGCAGAGCGCTGTAAAATATCATGTTGGTAACCTTTCTTTTTAAATTTACAGATGGTTTTTACAAATAACCGGGAGAAATCAACATTGCCTTTTATCTTCTTGAGTTTATAAATTAAATCTCCATAAAAAAAACTGGCTGTGAACAACCTTGATTCAAAAGTGATTTTAAACTGCACCTGTATTTATGAATTAGATCTGGGTATCGGCGATAAAACATGCAAAAGGTTTTCCTTAATTTGTGATACCGATAACCTTGTTTTAAAAGTTTTTCTGTAATGCAAATATTACGTTCATTGAAATCATTAACATCGTTGCAAGATATTGAAAAGCGAACAAGCTGTGAGATATAAACCCCATAAGATGTTGCACGGCGAACATCGCCGTATGAAAACGGAAAATTTACTAACTTCATCTCTTTTATCATATATTTTAGTAGTGACGTAACCATTTTAAATGGACGGATTTAGATCGAGAAAGTTTGCTTGCTTTTCTGAAGTGTTTGCTTTATTAAGTTGTAGTTCTTTAGGATACATCTTATTAACCAGTAATGGAAAATGATTATTATCTATATTTAATAAATCATGAAGGTACCTCGAGGTGTTGTTAAAAGCTGTTATTATATAATCTTGATGTTCAGTAGAAAGAGATAACATAAAGTCTCTTTCATACCAGTATAAAAACAGATCAGCAACAAGGGGTGCACAATTAGTACCCATAGGGATGCCTATTACTTGTTTATAAATAGAGGTACCGAATCTAACTTAAATATTATCCAGTAAGAAAGTTAGGTCTTGACAAGTCCATAAAGTATAATTATCATAAGAACCATCTGTAAAAAATTCCCTATGTTCATTACAAGCGATGAAGGTTTTATTTTCTCTAGCAAACGTTTTTTCAATGAGACTGGTTAGCTTGTCTCTTATTAAATTATGAGGGAGCGAAGTTGAGAAATCATAAGTAGACAAACAGAACCCCATATTAAAACCATACTTTTCTGAAGTGTTCCTTTTTTTCTTACAAAGCACTGTATAGATTTGCACTTAACTTGGTCTCATATAATTTTGCAAATCCTCCTCCTAAACGAGCAATTCAGGGGCCACTTTGTTTAACTGTTCTGCCATAGTAGTCTCTTGTTGTGGAGCAACATTATTCGTCCTTGTGCTCATGTAAACAAAGATTCATTTACATTGTTAAATAAGCGCACTTCTTAATGTTCTTTTATCGTATATTATACAATTATACAATAACGATTTTTGCGGTCAATATCAACAGCATATTTCCCAGCTAATAAGTAAATAACTGTTTCATTACATGAACTATAATATATATATATATATATATATATATATATATATATATATATATATATATATATATATATATATATATATATATATATATATTATAGTTAAAGTGTGTCCCTGTCTATAGCACTAGTGTGCATTAAAACTCCAAAAATAAAAAAGGAGGAAGCACGATGCGAATAGATGTGTATATGTAATTGTCTCGTATGTTTGTATGTGTAAAAAATAAGTGTATGTAAATGTCTAGGTAGTCAGAGGGTCATTTGTGGATAGTTATGGTATATAGGCGTTGCCGGAAAATTTCTCTATGAGAATTTGGATGGCACGTCTATAACCATGTACAGCACTCTTGGCTAGGCGATGTCGCCGTGTCTGGTGCTTAGATCTGTTACTTTATGTCTGAAGGTTTGTTCGTTGGTTACTTATCTCACACATATGTATCTTCCTTCCACGAACATGAATCCTTTCGGGGATCCCTTAATTCGGAAGTTAGTTGTTTGAATTGAATTATCTCCCTTTAACTTAATATATCTTCAATTCAGTGTATCGAAAGATCCAGCTGACTTTCATTGTGTGTGTCCCTGTCTATAGCACTAGTGTGCATTAAAACTCCAAAAATAAAAAAGGAGGAAGCACGATGCGAATAGATGTGTATATGTAATTGTCTCGTATGTTTGTATGTGTAAAAAATAAGTGTATGTAAATGTCTAGGTAGTCAGAGGGTCATTTGTGGATAGTTATGGTATATAGGCGTTGCCGGAAAATTTCTCTATGAGAATTTGGATGGCACGTCTATAACCATGTACAGCACTCTTGGCTAGGCGATGTCGCCGTGTCTGGTGCTTAGATCTGTTACTTTATGTCTGAAGGTTTGTTCGTTGGTTACTTATCTCACACATATGTATCTTCCTTCCACGAACATGAATCCTTTCGGGGATCCCTTAATTCGGAAGTTAGTTGTTTGAATTGAATTATCTCCCTTTAACTTAATATATCTTCAATTCAGTGTATCGAAAGATCCAGCTGACTTTCATTGTGTGTGTCCCTGTCTATAGCACTAGTGTGCATTAAAACTCCAAAAATAAAAAAGGAGGAAGCACGATGCGAATAGATGTGTATATGTAATTGTCTCGTATGTTTGTATGTGTAAAAAATAAGTGTATGTAAATGTCTAGGTAGTCAGAGGGTCATTTGTGGATAGTTATGGTATATAGGCGTTGCCGGAAAATTTCTCTATGAGAATTTGGATGGCACGTCTATAACCATGTACAGCACTCTTGGCTAGGCGATGTCGCCGTGTCTGGTGCTTAGATCTGTTACTTTATGTCTGAAGGTTTGTTCGTTGGTTACTTATCTCACACATATGTATCTTCCTTCCACGAACATGAATCCTTTCGGGGATCCCTTAATTCGGAAGTTAGTTGTTTGAATTGAATTATCTCCCTTTAACTTAATATATCTTCAATTCAGTGTATCGAAAGATCCAGCTGACTTTCATTGTGTGTGTCCCTGTCTATAGCACTAGTGTGCATTAAAACTCCAAAAATAAAAAAGGAGGAAGCACGATGCGAATAGATGTGTATATGTAATTGTCTCGTATGTTTGTATGTGTAAAAAATAAGTGTATGTAAATGTCTAGGTAGTCAGAGGGTCATTTGTGGATAGTTATGGTATATAGGCGTTGCCGGAAAATTTCTCTATGAGAATTTGGATGGCACGTCTATAACCATGTACAGCACTCTTGGCTAGGCGATGTCGCCGTGTCTGGTGCTTAGATCTGTTACTTTATGTCTGAAGGTTTGTTCGTTGGTTACTTATCTCACACATATGTATCTTCCTTCCACGAACATGAATCCTTTCGGGGATCCCTTAATTCGGAAGTTAGTTGTTTGAATTGAATTATCTCCCTTTAACTTAATATATCTTCAATTCAGTGTATCGAAAGATCCAGCTGACTTTCATTGTGTGTGTCCCTGTCTATAGCACTAGTGTGCATTAAAACTCCAAAAATAAAAAAGGAGGAAGCACGATGCGAATAGATGTGTATATGTAATTGTCTCGTATGTTTGTATGTGTAAAAAATAAGTGTATGTAAATGTCTAGGTAGTCAGAGGGTCATTTGTGGATAGTTATGGTATATAGGCGTTGCCGGAAAATTTCTCTATGAGAATTTGGATGGCACGTCTATAACCATGTACAGCACTCTTGGCTAGGCGATGTCGCCGTGTCTGGTGCTTAGATCTGTTACTTTATGTCTGAAGGTTTGTTCGTTGGTTACTTATCTCACACATATATATATATATATATATATATATATATATTTATATATATATATATATATAATATATATATATATATAGTTTATTACATGAACTATAAATAATGTAAAAGATGGAAACTTTCGGATTCTATTTATAGACAGGTCAATATCAGCGAAAGCGGGTCAATATCTAAATTTATTGACTCGGTTATGTTGGGGGTGTGACCAATCGCGTTGCGTCTATTTATAGTTAATGTAATAACAGTTGATATTATACTGTTCTAAGAACTTTTAAGCCTGCACTACCAATTTTGTCAGGAATTGCCATCCTGACTGTAGCTTAAATATGTATAAATCTATACATCATGTCTATTGAAAGAATATTAGGTTAACTGATCTTTACAAGGTTAATCAAAATATTTCAGCCTGTTACAACTTTTCTGTAGAGTTCCTATTTCTGGTCCCTAAACAAGTAATCTGTGTGCTCTTTGGCAGAGAAATCACCCGTTTAGCTTACAATGTCACATTAACGAACAGTGACTTAAATGCTTTGATTGCTCACAAGTAAGAGAGCTGAAAATAAAATTGGAATACCATATAATTCACGTTGTTTTTGCTGCATTACAGAGGTTTAGAGTAGACCGGTATCAAGTTCAAAGTTCAACAAAACAGAGACTAAAGAGTTCATAGGTTGTTGAATACCACAATTTTATTATCTTCCTTTTGGATGGTTATTATTATACCGATTAATTGTTAAGTGATACATAGCAGTTGAACTTTCATGATTGTAACATGAATAGACAGTGTGTTTCCATGGTTGTAAACTATGTTGTGATATCAATTTAAAAGTCTAGTCTACTAGTCTAGATGAAATATTTTAGAAAGATTATTCATGAAATGTTGTTGAAAACACATTTTTGTTGACCTAGAAATGGTATTTATTCTTGGTGATAATTATTTATAGTAAATGTACATGATATCTTCAGCTCTTCCTGTAAATAAGTGTTAGTAGGTGTGGAATTAAAACTTGCTCATCAAATGTTGAAAAAGGGTTATCAGTAAATAGAAGTAAATGAAAGAAGCTTTTGCAACGAAAATGCAAAGACTGGATCCATTAAAAAGAATACCTAAAGAACATCTTGTTTTATGTGGAATTTACATTGTGACACATTTTGTATTTGTTTGTTTTTTTCAAACGGATGCAGTATGACATTTTAGGAATTTAAGCCACATTGGAAGATTTTTAACGACATTTTTTTAGTACTTTCTAATTATGTATGTTTTGCAGGGTGCATGTAGTTGCATAGAAGCTAAGGTAAAACGTTACTTGATTTAGTTGTGAACAAGTTAATTTTTGACTTTAAACATTTTAGCAAAGTGGAAATTACATTTTTCTTCCTTTATTGCAAAATCGAAACTCTTTAGCTTGAGGTTTTTTTTCAGTTTGACATGTTTGCCATTACCCAATGGCCCTGCAAAACACTAGCCCAAATGTTGTGTTTGCCAGTCCAAGTAGGAAGTTATTTTTTATTGGGAGGAATAAAATAGACTTGAATGAAAAATTGCAGAAATTGATATATTTTTGCCGGATAAATATTTCTTGTATACTTCTTACAAATAATTAGTTTTAATTCTGCTTAGAAGTAAGCTATGATTCAAATCAGTTTGGTAAAGTTGTGTTTCTCAAATTACCTTTATATAATCAGTATATCATAATTAATTTTCCTGACCCCTTTTTCAGCATGAGATCTCATCTATGTGGAAAATATTGTTATAACATGATCTCTTGATGTACGGAGCCCCTAATATGACATTTAGCATACTTTTTTTTCATTTTCCATACTTTTTTAAGGATTCGTTATTTCGTTTAAACGAATTAATATTTCTTTTGAACGAATTAATATTTCGTTTAAACGAATTAATATTTCGTTTAAACGAATTAATATTTCGTTTAAACGAATTAATATTTCGTTTAAACGAAATAATAGGATTCGTTATTTCGTTTTAACGAAATAATATTTCGTTTTAACGAAATAATAGGATTCGTTATTATGTCTGAACTCATGTCTATTTTGTACGTATATAGGCGGAATTTTTAAATATGATTTACGAAAATAGAGAAGTCGAAAGTATATTTGTAACGGGTAATGCGGCATACTGCTACAGAGATAATAGGCGATGAAAATTATTAAAATATTTCATTTTTTGCCTAAATTCAAACTATTTGAGAGATATTCAATAATAATTTATAATATGACGTCATAACAACAACAAAATTGATGAAACATTATTTAGTCAACCCTAGTAGCCGTTCATAAAGACTGAAAGTAGCCGGACCATTTGATTTTTAGATTTTGCTAGTAGCCGTATCATCTTGTCACACTACCAGTGCTAATGAAAATTCGAGTTTTTCGAAAACTAGAGGGTTGGGACATGAAGTGATACAGTAATGAATACACTTCACATAGTAAAACGAATTTCGGCCAAACAATGTAAATAAAGCTTTGAAATGGACGTTTGAAGTGACACGATTGACATTTTTTTTGTAAATTTTGGTGATCGATCGTATTTTTCGAAGTTAACGTTGTATCATGTTCATTTTATAACTCGACGCACTCTATTTCTTGCTAGTCTAAGTATTTAAAGTAAAAGAATTAAATTATTACTCTTTATTCAATTTCTTATAGAATATAATGTTTAGCGCGCTTTACTGTCTATCCACGTATTACGTTGTGACGTCACTTGAGAAATTCAATGCAACCTAAAGTCGCTGGTCATATAATGGTATTCTTTCTACATATTTCATTATGGCGAACTGATTATTTTATTAACCATGCTTTCTCCCCCCTCTCTTCTTCTTGACTGTGTGGGGAGGCTGTTTTTTTCTGAATGTGGCAATTCCTGATATGCATATTTCACCTTTTTACCCACTTTTTAACCAGCTCCTTCGTGATGGCTATGTGTATAGTCAGTGCTATCGGAAGTAGGGTCGGACTTTCGAGTGTACACTGTGTTTAGTAACACTTCCGACGTACACCAAGTCCTGTCAGTAACACTCGAAAGAGGTGTAGATGGATGGATGGATGGATGGATGGATGGATGGATGGATGGATGGATGGATGGATGGATGGATGGATGGATGGATGGATGGATGGATGGATGGATGGATGGATGGATGGATGGATGGATGGATGGATGGATGGATGGATGGATGGATGGATGGATGGATGGATGGATGGATGGATGGATGGATGGATGGATGGATGGATGGATGGATGGATGGATGGATGGATGGATGGATGGATGGATGGATGGATGGATGGATGGATGGATGGATGGATGGATGGATGGATGGATGGATGGATGGATGGATGGATGGATGGATGGATGGATGGATGGATGGATGGATGGATGGATGGATGGATGGATGGATGGATGGATGGATGGATGGATGGATGGATGGATGGATGGATGGATGGATGGATGGATGGATGGATGGATGGATGGATGGATGGATGGATGGATGGATGGATGGATGGATGGATGGATGGATGGATGGATGGATGGATGGATGGATGGATGGATGGATGGATGGATGGATGGATGGATGGATGGATGGATGGATGGATGGATGGATGGATGGATGGATGGATGGATGGATGGATGGATGGATGGATGGATGGATGGATGGATGGATGGATGGATGGATGGATGGATGGATGGATGGATGGATGGATGGATGGATGGATGGATGGATGGATGGATGGATGGATGGATGGATGGATGGATGGATGGATGGATGGATGGATGGATGGATGGATGGATGGATGGATGGATGGATGGATGGATGGATGGATGGATGGATGGATGGATGGATGGATGGATGGATGGATGGATGGATGGATGGATGGATGGATGGATGGATGGATGGATGGATGGATGGATGGATGGATGGATGGATGGATGGATGGATGGATGGATGGATGGATGGATGGATGGATGGATGGATGGATGGATGGATGGATGGATGGATGGATGGATGGATGGATGGATGGATGGATGGATGGATGGATGGATGGATGGATGGATGGATGGATGGATGGATGGATGGATGGATGGATGGATGGATGGATGGATGGATGGATGGATGGATGGATGGATGGATGGATGGATGGATGGATGGATGGATGGATGGATGGATGGATGGATGGATGGATGGATGGATGGATGGATGGATGGATGGATGGATGGATGGATGGATGGATGGATGGATGGATGGATGGATGGATGGATGGATGGATGGATGGATGGATGGATGGATGGATGGATGGATGGATGGATGGATGGATGGATGGATGGATGGATGGATGGATGGATGGATGGATGGATGGATGGATGGATGGATGGATGGATGGATGGATGGATGGATGGATGGATGGATGGATGGATGGATGGATGGATGGATGGATGGATGGATGGATGGATGGATGGATGGATGGATGGATGGATGGATGGATGGATGGATGGATGGATGGATGGATGGATGGATGGATGGATGGATGGATGGATGGATGGATGGATGGATGGATGGATGGATGGATGGATGGATGGATGGATGGATGGATGGATGGATGGATGGATGGATGGATGGATGGATGGATGGATGGATGGATGGATGGATGGATGGATGGATTTTGCTGAAATTTGGTTTGTAAATTGTAGGTAGTTTATCTGTTTATACTACCAAAATTTATTGTTAAAGTGTTGAAAACTAACTTGGTTTCATGGCATGGCCACGTTTCTATACAGGGGCCGATTCATCTCGGGGGCACGTGCCCCCCCCCCCCCTCTCTGCATGGGCACCGATTATAGGGGGCACTTGTTTAGTGGTATATTTAATTCAATCATCTTAAAGGGCCATGAGATCTGACACTGTTCATCCTTAATGAAAGCAGGGCTCTGAAATGATTTTTTATAGATCCTAACAAATGAGCCTCAAAATGTGATTTTTATTGTAAGCAAAATCGAAATTCTGACATTGTTAGCCTATAAATGAAGTAAAGCTGCAGCTGAATCTGTCTAGTATTATATAGTTATTTGGTTTCTTGACAGGGAATGTGTGGATATATTGCCGGTCTGGGTGTCATATTACCCGAGCCGCAGGCGAGGGATAATATGACACCCAGACCGGCAATATATCCTCACATACCCTTTCAAGGAACCAAATAATTGTTTTATTATACTGCAAAGACATGTTCAGACAAAATTAACTAGAAAACATCGATTTTTCATTTATTTCGCTTATTTAATGCCGAACGGCTTGATTCCCCTCTGAGAACCTCAATAATTATATGTCTGACATCATTAATTTACCTGCATGACGTCACTTCTATAGAAATTGAATGGACTATCAATTTGATATTTATTTACAAAATTTGAGAATAATCTGATTGTTTTCAACGTTAAAAACATAACACAAATATTTTCTGTAACAATTTTAGTAATACCTAAGCTTTATAATTTACAAGATCCGCTTCAAATTATGCATTTTTAAGGAAATTCAAAACAAAATGTCGTTCGACAACAAAAGGTGGGAGGCCAGAGAGGGAAATTAAGGCACGTGCGTTCATATCTACGGCCGATCCGTTAATACGGATATACATCAACGGAAAATTCAAGCAAATTTCTTTGCAGTATAATAATACACCATATCCTGTATTTTGATGTGCGACACCAACTGGTGACACGCTGTCTGTAAACGGATGCACATGATAAAATCCGAAACCCGTCCAATGTTTTGCATGGTTTTCGCGCACATTACTGCGGATTGATGTTGTAAAATTTATTAATTAGTATGTGCTTTTTTATTTTAAGCTAGATACGATGCAAAGGAATGCTATAAATTTATTGATTAAAACACACTATGTTTTTTTATTAATATTTGTAAACATTAAGGTGGAACGCGACACTTTGCGAATTTTCGAATTGCTTTATGAAATTTGGTATGGTATTTATTGACGATGATTCCAGCATAAATCCGCAAACGGTTTTCGATTAATCAAACAGTTGTTTAGATATTTACCTTCAAAGTTAGCTATCAACGTCAGTTTTCTGCAGTGACGTCAACGACGCTCGCCGAACACCTTTTCGGGGCTGGCTGAAAGTAGGGGTTTCCAATTTCATTTATTCCTTCACAGATGAATTAGCGCTGAAAATACCTTTCCGGTGATATAAGATTTAACATAATGTGACCAGGTATGACAATGTGGTGTACCGTTAAACGCCGTTTTTGCGTTAACAATGACGTCGAGTTTTGCCTATTTTCTGTCGACTTTTTCAAAATTGTGAAAAATTCCCGAATTTAATTTTTGATTTTTTTGCTTAAAAAGTTTGAGAAAAGCAATTCCAATTGAATAAGCGAATAAAATTTGGGGGTCACCGACTTAGTTATTGTGCTATTACCATTTTAAGTACCCCTATCACCTTTTGAAAAAAAAATACGTTATTTTTGGAAATTTTAGAAAAAAATTAGTTCATTAATTCAAAACTTCGTCAAAAGACACCAAAGAGGAAGTTGAATTGTATTATCATATAAAAATGACATCTAATCGATTTCTCTTATGTAAATTTGTCACAAATATCTTTAAAAACGTTACTAGGGGTAAAAACGAACATTCCAAAATGCGTATAATACTTACGTCAATTATTTCTATTCGGACGTTACACTTATAATTATCAAGTATTTCGATGTTTTACTTATTATTTCATAAATTCTGCTGTTTTCTTCTTATATTGTCAAAGCATTTTCGCAAAGGCGTGCTATATTTATTTAATAGTTTTCTTAATTACTCAAGAAACGCACAAAATTTCTGTGTAGTTATAGACATTTGATTAAAACTGTTCAGATCGTTAGTCTATGCACGTAATAGAAATACTGTAACGCCTAAATTTGTGCGCGGTGACGCCCAAAATAATTTAAAAAATATATTTCGTAGCCTCAGCAGATCTATAAAAGGAACATCTATCACTTCTAGTTAGCTAACGGCCTTATTTTGTCTTGTAAAAAGTTAAAGGGATGACAAATAATCCACCAGTCGTGCGTATGTTTGATTTGTTCCCAATATTTTCTGCAAATATACATCTCTTTTTTGCTTGTAAGCTGCAATTTCAAATGATTGACATTGATTTTACCTGCATCTAAGGTAGTTTTACAGTTCCATGATGGGATGCTCCATTAGCGCGGTCGTAACTGTATTTCATTTACCCATATACATTGTACTTCATATTGTGCGAATTCTAAATTCTTTTATGATTATCGAAGAGTTCACAGTTTTCTCACAAAAGCGTCAAAGAAAGTATAGCAAAACAATAGCCAAGTTGTTTAGTGGTATGTTGCTTGAACTTTTGTTGGTGACAGTGAGAATCGCACACAGTGAGAAACGACACAACAATGGTGAAGGCCGCGGCGCGGAGGTATAGAATACGTCCCTCGTTTTCTTGTTTATATGTACTTTCTCGGAAACTGCTGCGACACATACACTGACCAAGTAACATGTGGTTCTTGTACGTGTCTTTTTCTTATCCGCCATAGATTGCTAAAAATGTTTAAGACCGGCGATTCCGTGCTTATGTGCCGTGTCTGGTTATGCGCAATATGCGATTTTTACTGTCTCGACAATCAACAAAGAAAGGTACCACGAAATGAAGCAGCATCAGACGAAGAAAATTGCTGTAAAAATTGATTTAGAAATAATCCGAAATTCGTTTAACCTTTTCCTATAATATATATACACTCAACAAAAGTTCTAATTGGTCACTTTTTGTCCGTAATGTTTTATAAGAAAGACTTTGAATTCACTCTTTATTTATGATCATATACCAACAACAGTCTCCAACTTAAGCTTTAATCTTGTAATAATTGACTTTGGAACAGTTTGGCGAGAGTTATCCTTAATTTTGCTAAAAATGCATTTCTTGCATAAAAAGGTCAATCAAACAGAAAATTGCTCTAAATTCCTTGTTTTATTTGGTCTCATATAATTTTGCAAATCCTCCTCCTAAACGAGCAATTCAGGGTCCACTTTGTTTAACTGTTCTGCCATAGTAGTCTCTTGTTGTGGAGCAACATTATTCGTCCTTGTGCTCATGTAAACAAAGATTCATTTACATTGTTAAATTAGCGCACTTCTTAATGTTCTTTTATCGTATATTATACAATTATTTACTTATTAGCTGGGAAATATGCTGTGATATTGACCTAAAAAATCGTCAATAACGATTTTTGCGGTCAATATCAACAGCATATTTCCCAGCTAATAAGTAAATAACTGTTTCATTACATGAACTACAATATATATATATATATATATATATATATATATATATATATATATATATATATATATATATATATATATATATATCTGCTTTCAGCCTTAGGCAGACTGTAGTATAAAACACAGACTTAGGCAGACAATTTGTATGTTTTTTGTTATTTGAAAATTTCTATTTTTTTTCTCATAGTTACCTTTAAAAAGCCTCTAAAATTATGGATACGATGTTTTTTACAAAAATTTCTAAAAATAACAAATATACATTTTTTTGTGTCTGCCTAATTTTTCGTACATACGTTATACGCATTCGGCAGACTTTATATACATCGTCATCATTAGGCAGACATTATATATTATATATACTGCGCCATCATAAGGCAGACATAATATATAATATATATCGTCAGCATTAGGCAGACAAAAGAATACGGCAGATAATTATGTATACTTTATAATTTATGATTATCTCGATGTAAAATGTAATAACTTTAGCGGTGCCAATGTGGGTGTGTGCTACATGAAGTTACTTGACCGACAATATTACTTACCTTTAAAAAAACTAAATAATTGTTTTGATACACTGTAATTAATTTTTAATGCAAAACGCCGTTTCATAGTTTATTTCGATTTGTGTTTTCCGAAAACATTACACTCAATATCATATGTGTAACGTCCTTATTTTACCTGCGTGACGTCACTTCTACAAATCTGGCAAATTTCCGAAGAGAATAATTTAATAGACATTACCTATTCCGTTAATTTGATATCAAGCACATCATACTGCGAGAATCTTAATCCGCTCATTTACATATAACCAGCTTTGATATGTCTTATGAGTGAAGTTAAACTCAGCAAAGTTATGCCTGCGAGAAACTTCGCAAAAACTATTTCTGCATGTTTCAAACTGCTGAACAAGTTTTAATCTAACGCAATGTTTTGCAAAGTATGTTATTGTTGTTTTTTATTATCTTACTTAATTCGCATAGGAAACGTTAAAATATAGAATCAACTTATTAACGATTGGGTTTGTAATATTTTTCGGCGTCTATGCTTGCTATTTCGACCTCGTTTTTCACTTAAAATGCAGATGGAAAATTGAAAATAATATATTCTATGGAAATATTAAACAAAAGACAAACGACAATGAAACAAAACACTCAGAATAATGCAGACAAACTCAGCTTTAAACTGATTTTATTTTTAACGTCACTTTATCGAAATTTACCCGCTGCTACCGTGCCAAACCGTAGTTCGACCAGCACGAGTCGGGGGTAGGTCGGCTCTCCTCAGAGACAAGGTGGCAAAACCGGGAGTCACCATATCTCCAACTTGGACAGAGGACCTGCCGGTTTAATACGGTTTGACCATGTGGACTTTAGGTGGAGAGACGAATCATGCCGAAAGAGCTACGGTGATGCCCCGGATCTCCCCGAAATAGGCCATCATTTGGTTTCGCTCCTGGGGAGTCGTGGTTGTAATAAAATAAAACAACATCGGGTCAACTTTCCGGTAATCGCCGGTTCAACACGGTTTATTCCGATTCAATGCGAGTTTTCCCGCTGTCGCTGAGGTTGTTGTGCCGGTTGACCCCGATGTCCGAACCAGGAAGCACCTGGGCTGTATACAGGGACAGTGTTAACCAGGCTTTACGAGCTCATTGAAAATTGAGTTGTGTTTTACCCGTGGGTGGCTAAACAGCATGGGAATTTCCATTAACCATAAACTGGCTCAATCAAGCCGAGTCTGCAATAATTTATATTGTCGTATTTGGTGGTTTTTAAAGTTTCATTTTCATCTATAATGAACATTTAAAAATAAATTCGATTAAAGGAATATTGAGAAAGTACAAAAAATAAGACCACTCTCCTGAGAATATGATGAATCTGCGCAGTTTATTAAGTTACGAGAACGTTAAGGGGTCGATTTTTTTACCGTATGTTACGACAGAGTTTACGAATTTTCGCAACTTGCGAATTCTTCGAGATAGAGGAAAATTTGGCTACGAATATCGTTAGATGACGTTACGAACAATTTTGCACTTACGATAGCTCGAGATACTGGCCACAGTGGAGCCCTACACTCTATCCATAGGCCATCCTAGTTAACTGTCAAATTTATTCATTGAATAGCTTAATAAAAAGGGCAGTATACTTAAAATGTATAAAAGCCCCTTCAATAATCAAGCAATTGATATAAGTATACTTTTGTTTTTGTTTCTTTACTGGAAACTAATTGTAATAAGCTAGGCGAAGAAATTATTATCCGTTGTTAAATTACACGTTTTCATACAAACATAACAATAGCTATTTCTTTGTTCTTGTTCAAGTATTAAACAGATGCCGGATTATTCGATCCACTTTTGGAAAGCAATTTATTTTCCGCCGATCCCTATTACTTGAGATCTTGTACATAATTATATGCCTTATTCTCTTGTCTGCCTAATGCTGGCGATAAATATTATATGTTATGCTAATGCTTATATATAATAAATAATCTGCCTAAATCTGACGATGTATATAAAGTCTGACGAATGCGTATAACGTATGTAAAAAATAGGCAGACACGAAAAAATGTGTTTGTTTTTAGGGCATTTTTCGTAAATAAAACTTTTAGATACATACTTTTCAAACATACAAATTGTGTACCTAAGTCTGGTTTTTATACTTTATTCTGAAAGAAGTTATATAAGAAATTTCATGTCTCCTTTTTTAAAATATGGATCTAAAGCAGATTTGAACACTTGTATGCGATTTTGCAATAGTGCTTAGCAATTATTTTTTCCAGCAAATGTCTTAACGGTCTGATTTTGTGACTGGACATAGCTTTCGCGCTAATGACGCGTCTGTCGCGCCAACGACGAATTTCTGTCAGTTCACTTATTCTCAGCTAAGTTAGCAGAAGATGCATATATTTTACAAGAAATGATTTATTTTTCAAATGATAACTTCCCCCGATATTTATATTCTGGTAAGAATGGGCATATGCCTAGTTTTACTGTACAAAATAATGTTTTCTTTGAAATCACAACATTTTGCACCTACCTCGCAAAACTGTGTGCAATTCTCCAAAAAATCAGCAAGGTTTGTGCATTTTCTAGTGATACAAACAAAAACTAGAATGGTGAGGGGGTACTTTGCGATCAGTCCCTTGCCATTGTATCATCATCTAAAGAAATACAAAGTGTAAACTTACTACGGTGACGCTCTTTTGCCATGAAATACGCCATCAAAATGCGTTATTTACGCGACAGAAATTCGTTGTTGGCGCGATAGACGCGTCGTTAGCTATGTCCAGTGTGATTCTGTTAGTGTGCAAAAAAGATCAGTCTTGTAAATTTAGTGAAAATGAAATAGACGGTCTAACAAAATTTTCAAAATACCGATCTAGAAGAGAAGTGGTTTTAGCTAAAACCAGTTCACTATGGTTTTCGTTTTTATTATTAACATTTATATTTAAATCGTCCAGCTCTGATTATATACATGGCTTTTTTCATCATTTTGTGAATTTGACCCATACCCTTAGAATTGGAAAATTGCGCGTCGTTTTGCTAACATAGAAATTGGGATTTTTTCCTGAAAAATCGGTAGAACTTGCAACAGAAAAATTGCGTTCGGCGATACCATGTCCTAATGCCATAAAAAAGAAAATCTAAACTTTAAATTATAATGTAAGAAAGATTTTGAATAAGCCACAGAGATGAGAAGAGATAAATTCATCTGTACGACCGTTTGATTAAATGTAAAATCGGTGCGGTTCATATTTCTAGGACTTGATCGGTGCGGTGCAACAATGGTCAAACATTGTCCGTGTCCTTTGGAAAGGGTGTTAAGCACCTATCATAGAGAATTGCATCGTTCCAAATCGCTAGACCACTCAAAAACCTTTTGCACAAACCAATGTAAGGGAAAAAAGAATTTTCTCCTTGACATTCACGTTAACACGTTATGGATAAAACAGAAAAGAGTGTGTTGGCTCATCGTGCCTAGCAGACCATTACGAAGCTACAAGAAGTTTTTTAACTACATCAAATTCTGATGATACAAAGATGAGAAATGATCACAACGGATAGGGAATGCAATGATTATTTATTTGAGAATTGCTTTCTGTGTACCAGTGAGCTAAACTTGTTTCTATTTTTTAATTGCGCTAAGATGATTCAAATTTGTTTGTGTGGGTTAATAGAATATTGATAATCCTTCATTGTTATTTACATTGTAGAATATTTTGAAAGATTCAAATAGTTCGAAAAATCAACAGTTATTAAGTGTGCACATAACTTTTGAGTAGTGTAGATATACATGTTCAAAAACTCTTCCTATCCCTGTGTAATAACCATTAACTACGTCATGTTGATAGGACAAAACCGGTGCGGTGCATCAATGGTCAAATTCATCTGTATGACCGTTTAATTAAATGTAAAATCGGTGCGGTTCATATTTCTAGGACTTGATCGGTGCGGTACAACAATGGTCAAACATTGTCCGTATCCGCTATTTTTCACTCACCAAAGATATCGTTGGGTATATTCCATACCTCCGTGTCCGTCCGACGTGGAACGGACACGGAGGTATGGAATATACCAAGCGATATCTTTGGTGAGTGAAAAATAGCGGAAACGGACGTGGAAGCGGACATGGACACGGAATACGCATCACGGAACTATGGAATACTGGTGCCTTAGGCCGCTATTCCATGGTTCCGTGATGCGTGATCCGTGTCCGCGTCCGTGTCCGCGATTTTTCACTCACCAAAGATATCGTTGGGTATATTCCATACCTCCGTGTCCGTTCCGCGTCCGTGATTTTTCACTCACCAAAGATAACGTTGGGTTTATTCCATACCTCCGTGTCCGTTCCACGTCGCGGACACGAACACGGACGCGGTACGGAGACGTACACTGAGGTATGGATAAGCAGCCTAAGTCTCCTGTCATTTGTTAGGTGCTGCAGACAACACGGCCTGGTCCTAGATCACAGAGAGCGCCTCACACACGACAAGACAAACAAATAATATGGCCTTTGAATACATTTATTAATAAATGTATAAATGTGCGATTTGTCAGCAATAAGTGTGCTAAATTTCAAACCCATTCTCCAATCAAAAATGATAAATGAGTCCTGTATATGTTCACTTATTCTAAATTTTACACTTAATCTAAATCTATATCAAATGCTGCAGTATTTCTAGTGAAAAGTAAAAATGTCCATACTTTTTGACAATATTTGACAATCATTATTACTTATATTTTTCTTATGAGAAAACAAATATATATTCCTCATGGTGTTACAGTACAGCTTACCAAAAGGACAATACTTTAACATGTTTAAGATATACCATAATATACATGTTCAGTCTTTTTAGTGGAGCTAATTTTGATAAAAATCTGATTTCAAGTTTTAGAGAAGATAGCTTGCTCAACTATTCCAATCACATCAGTATACAATTATTTCAAATAAATTTCATTTTAAAATAATTATATTTTTGATATAATTCATTTAAAGACAGTAAATAATTTAAAAAGTATCAAAGTATTCCAAACATCCATGTGAATAATAAAAACAAGTTTTAAGTAAAGAATTCTTTATTAAAGGGAAATAACTGAAAACTATTTTAGGAAGAGTTTAAATAGAAAATGTGTAAGTTATTGACACTAAACAATTATTAAATCAATGAAGCTCTAGCTTTCTTTATAAAATTAGGGAAATAATATGCACTTACACGATTTATTTTGTTGTTATATTTATTCCGACGTTTCAATTCAAATAATCTTCATCAGGGAATAACAACAGCCTTATTTATATTAATTACTAGTAATAAGTACATGTAACAATTTAAGTCAAAATATTTTTGGTCAAGTTATAGTTCTTGTTGGCAGTAAACTACCTCATGCTGAAAGTAATTTAGTTTAAGATTTGTTTAAATTTCTTATAAATGTAAAAAAAACCTTAAACACAAATCTAAGAAAAAGGATATAACCTTGAAACTAAAATGCACATTTCAAGGGAAAATGGGTAAAAAATTTTCAAAATGATTGTGGAAGTTGGCTTATGGTTCACGCTCAAAATGATAAAGATTATGATGGTGAAAATAATTCAGGTTTCAACATGTTAAAGTCGATGTCTTCAGCTATAAAAGCTATGAACCAAATGCATAAAAATCGGAAAATCTCAGTGAAAAGTGGACATAACCTGAAAAACATCATTGCCCTCTGATCAGGATTTGCACTCAGTCTGTTTGATTTTTGATTCATTAGATTATTTCTGATCAAGATGTGACAAGTGCAGATCCAGATCAGACAGCATGGATGTAAAGGCTGATCTGGATCTATACTGGTTGCACATGAATAAAAATGTTTTTATATGGAGGAAAGGGTTAACTAGTAAAATTGTTATCTTTACACTTGAATATGTAACTTGCACAGCGTGTTTGAGAACATATGTAATACATAAATTACAAGAGAAAAAAATACTGTATTAAAGTTCAATTTCTCCTTTCAACTGGAAACTGTGTTTGGAAAGCACATATACCGTAACTGGTAGCGAAGTTTGTCATGATACCATATTTAAAATGATAGCAGAGTGTTAAAACTGAAACTAAAATCACAACTTGTTCTAAAAATGGAAATAACTTGATGGTGCCAAACCTGTAGATGAAAAATTTAACATTATTAATTAAAAATCAAGTAATTTAAAAGTAACTTTTAATTTAAGGTAATCAAGTACACAATTTTGCAATATTTTACAGTATTAAATACTAGAGGCATATGATTGAAATTGAGAAATATCCAACTTGCCCAAACAGTTTATTCATTTATCTCAACCCTTATTCACCCTGTACAAAATGGGAAGATAACACCAGAAATAAGGTAGCCAGAGTTATGTAACTTGTAAGGGTCATGACATGTGCACTGTTTAATACCGGTAAGTGTGTAAACTTTCATGCCAATGCTCTTTGTATTTATTGAGAAATATCCAACTTGCCCAAACATGCTAACCATTTCTCTTTAAGTACATAATAAAGAGATAACCTCAGAAAAAAACAGTCCGAGTTACTTAATTTGTAAGGGTCATGACACGTGCAATGTTTAGTAAACTTTCATGCCAACGCTCTTAATAGAAATTGAGAAATATCCAACTTGCGGAAACAGGTTAACTATTTCTCCAAGTACAAAATGGAGAGATAACACCAGAAATAAGGTACCCATAGTTATGTAACTTATCAGGGTCATTACCTGTGAATTGTTAGGTAAGTATGAAAACTTTCATACCAATGCCCTTTATAGAAATTGAGAAATATCCAACTTGCCGAAAAAGGTTAACTGGATGGATGTACATCCGTATGGATAGACGGACAGACGGATGGTTCAATTACTAGAAGCCAGGGGCATAAAAAGAACGCAAAAATAAGACAAATATTACGAATTAACAAAAATCAGGTTGGCTAAGTGGTATGAGAGTTTATTAACCTAATTCTATGAGGAAAACAATACTGCTGGGCTTTATTTCTCCAAATTTCAATCTGTAAATGAATAATCATTTTTCTTTGCTAGTGGTGTTCATAAACAAAGACACTATCAATTTTCTATTACTTCGGGTATTTTCTCTCTGAAATTGTTATCTTTTTACACAATGCAAGTGTGAACAGTGTAGATCAAGATCAGCTAGTACATATGTGTCATCTTATCATCTTATCTACACTGTTTGCTTCTTGGTCATTATAACCCAATACATCAAAAGAGGAAAGTGTAGATCCTGATCATATGACATAAAAATGTGCTTGCTGATCTGGATCTATACTGTCTAGCCCATGGATAAAAAATCATATTCATAATCTTAACAAACGTTCAACAGTCCATTTTCTGTTGTACTTCCCTCTGATTGATAAAATCCAGTCTAAATTACAGTTACCTACAATTTCATGGAGTCGTTCATATTATCATAAAAAGGAGCAAACCTACAAGCCCAGCACAACAATATGTTGATCGTTTTGCTGTTAATTCTGTCCATCTCTATCTGAGTTGCAGTTCATACTATAACCATCTCTATCTGGGTTGTATTCAATCCTCTCTACATCTCTATCTGCAGTTGCAGTTCCACAGTCATCTCAATCTGGGTTGCAGTTAATCCTCTGTCAATCTCTATCTGAGTTGCAATTTATCGATGTCCAGTTCAATCTGAGTTGAAGTTAATCCTCTGTCAATCTCAATCTTAATTCCAATTAATCAATGTCCTGTTCAATCTGATTTGAAAGTAATCCTCTGTCAATCTATATCTGAGTTGCAATTCATCAATGTCCAGTTCAATCTGAGTTGCAGTTAATCCTCTGTCAATCTATACCTGAAAATAACAACAACAAAAAAGCTTGGTTTTAAATTGTATTTAAAACACCTTATTTTGTGCTAATCTGCAAAACATGAGCATATTCATGTAACAAGGGTTCTGAAAAATCCATACATTGGAACCAAGAATTGAACCAGGTACCACCCACATGCCAGGCCAGCGCTCAACTATGGCAAACTATTACAAGTTCAGTACTAACACATCCATAGCAGGGTTACAAATACATTTTTTCTGTTCCATATCAACCATTTCAGTAATATTATGAATACAAGCTATATTATGCACAAAACTAAAATAAAAGTGTTTGGCAGAACTTATATATATCAACAGCTTTAGGCAGATATTATACATTATAATATATATCTCCAGCTTTAGGAAGACATTATGTATAATATATTTCGTCAGCATTAGGCAGACAAGAGCAATATAAAAGAATGTATTGCCGGGTGGAATGTGGCAGACAATGTTGAACCAATGTGATACATCAGGGCACTAGATAAATTTTGGAATCAGTACCTGTACCCTTGGGAAGTGGATTTTTGGGACGGTTAAAAAGATGAAATTTAAGTTAGTCATATACCAGTACATACCTTGTTTTTGGAAAGTGTCACTCACACTTATCAATCATATTCAAATTGTTCTTGACTTTTTCTTGAACTTTTATAAACATGATAAATACTTAGTTAACATTTTATTCTAAATAACTAATAACTAAAAGATGTTTCTTTAACATTAATGTGCATTTTTGGGGGGTCTCTTTTTTTAGGGGATTATTTTTATTTTTTTCTGAGATAGGGGGAATACATAAGAGGGAATGGGCAAATATTCAGCCCTAAAAACGGCAAAACTAGTGACCTCTATATATCTATAACTATTATGCAGATATATTGAGAACGAAGGGATGAGATACAAGAGGCTAAATTAACTTACATATTTGTTTCACAGTACTCGAGGTTGCAACATATTTATTTAATCTGAAGCCAAGTTAATCACATGACAGCACCACACACCTAAAACAGAAATGTTACATAATGACATATGTCAAATTGACAATTAGGTGTAATGACTTTGGTAAATAATATTAGCTTTGTTTATAGTGATGATGTGTATACTTAATACTCATAACCTGATCTCATTTCATTTTAAAATCAAATATCATAATTTTGAGCCTTGCAACAGTTTTGACTTCATATGTCACAATATATGACACAAGGCTACAAAAAGGTTTCTGGAATCATTAAATTTGTTTGCTAGGTTTGTTAACCCTTTACTCCATGGATACGGATTCTTGTCGCTTGCATATAGAAACAGAACAAAAATTTTCAACATTGTTTTGTATGGTAAAGGGGTGTTACGATTGTAATGGCGACCATCATTTAAAAAGAAAGCCCTTTTTGCACACAATTAGTTGGGCTTAGTTACATTACTGCATGGAAATGCAATTCATCACCTGAGTGTAGATCCAGATCAGCTGGCACATTCATGCTGTCTGATCTGGATCTACACCTTTTACTTCTTGGTCTAAATGAAACATTAACAATGCATAGAAATAGAATAGAATACCCATATGGTACACCAGCCCATTCTATTGCGTCCTCTTTAGAAAAATTAACCACAATAACCTGCTTTACCTAACATGGAAAGAAGGCCCACTTCACAGTCAATGGTTACTCTCCAGGCTTGAAAAGACTCTTCAGGCTTGAAATGAGACAGTACTGCTGATCTGAAAATGTATGCACAAGCAGATTTATTAAAGACAGTGTATATATTTTAAAAGATATTTTTAATATACAACATCTCACAACATTGTTACCTGAGTGAAAGTATACTATATCTTACCATATTATTATTTTTCAAAACTCAAGAGTAAAACTACAACAAAAGTTCTGACATTACAAATGGTGTTATATTAAAAAAAAACGGGAGTAATCTTGGAATGCTCAATCTCTGTTGCGGCCTGATTCGTGCCTAAAGGCGAAAGAGCAACACATTATTATTTACATAACTAAGATTCAAAAATAAATTCTCATAATATAAAAACACTAGTTCAAGATATTGTTTACAGCCATAAGAGGGTGCATAACACACAATACACAATGTACACTAAAATAGGTTTGAGATAACCTTATGAATCTAAAAGCAAACATGTTGAATATAGCGATGTTCCAAGCTCGCAAGATATTGATGTTATTGCTATAAAAATAGTTTGTCCCAGCCCATTTATAAAATGCACCTAACAGTTTAAGAGACCATTTCTTTTTTTATAAAGCAGAAAAACTAAAGGCTAATAGCCTACCTGTTTGTTAACTACAACAAAGTCCTATTTGCATTATCTGGAATTTTCTTTAAAACTGATACATATCAAAACATTAACTTTCTATGGCACGTTGTCATTATTTACATCGTGTATTGATCTCCACTTTGTGATGTTACGCGTGACGTCATCGCAGTTCAAACAGACCGGGGAAGTTCTCAAACTTCATTTTGACTGTCAAAATGTTATCACCCTCGCCTTACGGAGAAGTTATTTATGATTCCAACCGATTTGTGATGTTTTGGTTAAAAACTTTAATCACTCTTTACAATATGTTTTTACTCTAAGATAAACACAGTTTTACCACAACATGTTAATTTTTATACTCCCCCCTCTGTTATAACGGATGACTAAACACGCGAGGTATCCGGCACATGAGAGATCATTGTTCTTTATTTATAAATATAATCCGCTCTAATCACCAATAGCGGTATGTTTTATACTCTTCTTTATTTTCGTTGGCACACAAGGAGTGCTGACCGGAGTGCTAATATTCACGGCTACCATGAATAATTCGTTCTAGTAAAAAAAATAGATCTGAGGAAAATATTTATTTAGTGGGTAACGATATTTTTATAAAGCTTTATTTCAGTTTTTGATATTTTCAATCAGTATTGTTATTATTTACCACCTTTGAAAGCCGTTTATTATGTGCAGTACATATATTTGTGTATACATTAAGTAGCGCACAACTTGGGGCTAGGCGGCGAGGACAGTTATATGCATTTTTGTTTTTTACTGCCCATGAACAGTATCAAACCGAACATGTGGTATTTTGATACGTATCACATTCGAAGTTTTTTTTCATATACATTTATCAGGGGCGGATCCAGGATTTCAGCAAGGGGGTTCAACTCAGCGAGTCATATTTTTAACAGCGTTAATTTGTAACTGAGCTTGAACATCAGCCCATCGGACACGTCCAGGGTTCTCGATAAATAAAATTTGACAGAGGCCAAAATAAACGTGTAAGATGCTTAACTTATCTAGAGGTCCTTGGGCCTCTTACATCGGAAAATTTTGAAAATCCATATACTAATGTCTTTTGTCTAAGAGATCGATTTAAGCAGAAACGATTGTGTTATGATTTTGGCGCTTATATTTTGGAACGACTATGTTAAATATACGCACATGCTCTATGGGGCAACTGGCATATTTTGGGGGAAATATTTAATATTTTCTATGATAAATATTTAAAAATAAGAGGGGATTAGTGCACAACTCTATCACAGTAAAATATTCTATGCCTATGCGAACTTACAGTAGTTGTGCTCATAGTCATTCTTTGTCTTTAATTCGCTGACGGACGTAAAATTGAAAATGAATATATTATTTTTAATCAAACTTTATTTATTTCTTGTATTGCCAGTATTAGAATTTGAATTAATGTTACATTTTATAGCCCAGACTTCGAATGTTATTAAGTTGCAAAAGGCCACTTTTTCTGTGATTTATAAATGCCCGTGACGAGAGAATTTGGGATGCAAAAAAGGCAATGCAATACTAAGGTTTCCATTGATTAACAATTTCTACTTTCTACAGATTGGCCACCTTCAGTGGCAAGTGTGCAAAGTTTATTGGAATTGCACAGGTTTAAATTGAGTACGCAACATGCATGATGTCTAACTTTTGACACCCAAGACTACCACTGATGCTGCATCCTATGGTCGTCAAATGAAACAATTTAGCACCAACTGGTCATCGATTTCTTTCTGGAAACCAATCATATTGATTCATACCCACAAAACTTCGAACCTCGAACCACCCGGGACCAAAAAAAATCGGGGAAATTTGGGGGGTTCGTCCGAACCCCCCGAACCCCCCCCCCCGCCCTGGATCCGCCACTGTTTATTCACGCACCAGAAGAAAAGAATTAAATCAGCGTATATTTCTATGTTGTTGTTCGTATTAACTTGCCTTTATAGTATACGTTAAGCCGTTTGATCTGACAAGATAATTTTTTTCAATTAACATGTTTTTGTTCATCACACGAGTCAAAATAAAACATACAGACAGATGACGGCGCACCTTAGTGATACATGTAATGTTCTTCAAAAGTGGTGACGTTAAGTCTCCGATTTTAAATAAAATTTTCGGATAATTTCAGTTTCAGTTGTTTTATTGACTATGTTTAAAAATAAACTAATTCTGTTTAAATTCCATTTAAAACGTGCGCACAGTTGATTGACTCAATGAAAACGCCATGTTTGACATGTCCCCCGATCTTTACATGTATACATGACGTCACGCGCATTTCGTACATCGGCATCTAAAAACGTCTAAAATATGTGAATAGACAATAGGCCTAATAAAAAATGAAATAAAACGGTTTGGTTTGGAGATATTTAATAACTGGTTATATTAACGTATTCTTCTCAAGATAATTTTGTTTTAATGTATGAAATAACGAAGGTCATATTTTCAGTATGAGAGAAGTCGGGGAGGGGGGGGGGGGGGGTCGTCCAAACTTGCCGTACGCTCGCGATCCCAATGGGCATGGCTGTTTATCAATTCGGATAGGCCCATCTGACTGAAACCCTTAGTAGTTTTACAATTAAGTATATTACCGAGACAAGCAGTTTCTATAAATGTATATTAAGTCATTGAGATCAGCAAGTCACACGCCCAAATCAAAGAAGTAAAACTTTTCGTTAACATATTGTACACACCAGAAACCCAACCTCGTGATAATACTACTAATTCTTATCTATTTAAAACCATTTTAATTTAAAACTTACCTTGACAAAACTTTTATAAAGCTATTTCAGCATCAGTTGCAGTAAAATGTCATGGGCGCGGCCATTTTATTTTTCACGGAAATTCCCGATGTTATCCGAGTCAGCGGAACGTCCGTTAATTTAAAAGTAGTATGAATCAACAAACCAAAATATACATATTTTTTCAATTTTATTATTTTTAGCATAAATCGCACATCATATTATTTCATTAAGTCCACTAAGAAATATTTAATACCGAAAATATTAATATACATCGAATTGAAGTAAAATTACAGTATTTTCTATTGTCTGCCTAAGGGCTATTTAGTATATAGGAACAAATATACATGGTCGATTTTCAATCGATAATTATTCGACAATTGATACTTGATGTTAATGTTAAAAGGTGTAGTTCGAGGCATAAGGTTCAAATTTGACTGTTTTATCAAATTTTGTAAACAGAATCCGATTTTGTTCAATGCTGAGGGAGGCCAAAAATTAGGCAGACTACGTTTTGTCTGCCTAATTTTTTGAGTCTGCCTAAGTCTGCTTTCTACATATTTCTTGTCTGCCTAATGCGTATGTTAGATATGTATATATATATATATATATATATATACTAAGAAATGTGGTAAGTTACGGGTCTAATTTCGATATTACACCTTTATGTGAGGTGCTATAAAGTAATGGGGTATATATGGTACCCCGTAATTTTCAATGCCATTTCTATGCATATTCGGACTTCTTAAGTACGATAAACATTATTCCCGTAACACGGTTTATTATCGAAATTTATTTTCGGTCTATAAAAAAAAACCCGAATTTTTTTTTTATCATAAACCAAATTTTTATATTACAGCTTATAGTACTTACAAGGTCAGATAGTGCATAGAAATGACATTTAATTAGCGGGGTACCATATATACCCCGTAACTTTTATAGAACCACACATATAGGTATAATATCGAAGTAAGACCCGTAACTTACCACATTTCTTAGTATATATATACAACCCCTGATTAAGGTTTATTACAGAGACCCCATATCTGACGATATTTCTGTATATATATATATATATATATATATATATATATATATATATATATATATATATATATATATATATATATATATATATATATATATAGTTGAGAAAATAAATAAAACATCAACAAAAATCTTTCAAAAACACTGGATCCCCGAGAGGATACACGAACAAATAAGTTAATTATAGAATATGAGAAAAGTGTTTTGTTCTAACAGTGCTAAATTGTTAAGTTTACCCGAACGTTTTCGTCATTTTTAAAATGACTTCATCAGGGGGGTATATACCCCTGATGAAGTCATTTTAAAAATGACGAAAACGTTCGGGTAAACTTAACAATTTAGCACTGTTAGAACAAAACACTTTTCTCATATTCTATATATATATATATATATATATATATATATATAATATTGTACTTCAAAGCCTTGGTGGACGTGTAACTAACGAAATATTTCAACTCGATCATCTCCCATTTGTTCTAAAACTCATGGGAGCACCATTAGCTCCCCTTTTAGATAACCCCACTAACGTACTTCTTTTAGAACACGCCTACAGGTTTATCGTGAAATGCGTTCACCAATACCTTGAATAATCATGAATATGTCTAGCCGATAACTGGCAACATTAGCCTAGCTGTGTCTTTATCTCACAGCTTGCTTTATTTATTTTGCTGTACTGATGTTGTTTCATTGTGTTAATCAGTGAGTTTTGTTCATATTTGTAATTTGTAAATACCTGCATATCTCCTAATTTGGAGGAAATAAAGATATTGATTGATTGATTGATTGATTGATAGACGCAAACATCATTTTACCAAAAAAGAGCTCTATTGAATAACAAATGCTGCAACCCATCAAAGCATTATAAGTATTTCTTAGAGTAGGAAAACATGTTTGGACAATTGTGAGGATTTTACACGCTAGAACCGGGTATAAAACAATTTGTTTTGCCATTGATCGTTCTAAGGCGGTAAACCCTTAAGTTCTCGTATTCAGTTTATGTCGCCTTTTCTTAAATCAAGCGTTGTTTAACCCCTTCGTTTTTTCTTTTCTTTACATTTCGGCTGTGTGTGTTGAGGCTGTGTTTTCTGGATCTGGGTTGAAGGTTATAAAGCTGAGTTTGGAAACCAGTCTCAAATCTCAAGCATCTGATTGGCTGAAATGGCGACTGGTCGCCATTTCAGCCAATCAGATGCTTGAGATTTGAGACTGGTTTCCATGCTCAGCTTTATAACCTTGGGCACTGGCTATTCATATTATGCATATTTACTTGTCCCTGGATTGTGACAGTTACAGTTGCGTTGTAAAAATACTGGAACTTTTGAAAACTGACAGAAGATTCGTAGGTGCTAGCCGCGGTTAGGCGCATACAATTCTGACCTCGAGATTGAACACGAGACGCTAAGCCGCGCATTGGGTACCTCACTGCTTATCAGATGATCAAAAGACGGACCGAATAGACATAGCTTAAACTCTATTAATAGGTACGAAAAGAAGGGTGAAAGTTTTCTTAATAAGAAAGTTACGATTGACAAGACAATGTCATGGAATTCGATGTAACGAGCCAGAGTTAAAGCGGCAGTCATCTGAGTGGCATACACCGGCATCACAAAGACCAAGCATGTTCAGACGAAAACAAAAGATGATAATTTTCACTTGCGATTGTGTTGGTGTATTAGTTGCAGAGCGTATATTGTTACAGTTAGGCCAAACAGTAAATCAAGAATCGTACAGGTACTTCCTGATGAAATAGTACATCCATTCATCAGAAAGAAACGCATAACTATTTAAGAAACCAAACAATTGATCTTACATGACAAAGCTTCGTTCCATGAATCTGAGATGTCATTAATAATATCATATGAGTTAAACGTGTTACCGCATCTGCCCTATTCTCCGGATTTGTGTCCGCCAGACTTTGACTTCTTCCATAAGCTCAAAAATAATCTTCAAGAAATTCGTTTCGACGATCTAGAAGAAATAGAAGCTGATGTGGCCAAGGAGGTCCGGCTAATGAATTCCGCTTGCCGCGCAACGGGGGTTATAGATCTTCTCCCGGATGGGAGTCAGTAAAAGAGAAGCAGGGATGAAAAAGTTAGTCATAAGTTTTCATTCTGTCAAAACAACTTATTCTAAAATGAATGATCTTGGTTTTTTAAAACTCGTTTTACCTTTAATGTTTGTTCTGACTTAATGAAAAAGGATCTAATATTAATTAATTATAAACATGAAATGTGAATATCATGCGAACATTTAAAGAAACATTATTCAGCAAATTCTACCTCGCCACGATGACAATGAAAATATTTTGTATTAAAAAGGAAAATATGCATTGTATTAAAGTTGCCACAGCCGTTATGATCAGTGTTGGTTTCTAGGGAAATACCGAAAAACGTCATCATGAACTCGTTCATTTCTTCCAGTCATGTTAGTGTTCTACTGAGTTAACTTCAGTTATGGTCATCGGGTTCAAACAATTTATCAATTTCTAACGGCTGTGTCATTAGCTACTTTTGTGTGCAATATTGTAGAATGAGAAGGCGGTTTAGAGTAAATGCACAACGACAACTAGCAGATGTTTTTTTCATATCAGAACATGTGTTGGTGAATCTTACAACTGGTTTAAACCTATAGTGACAAACAAGGTTTGCCAGGGACCGTTCCAACGCTGTAACCACGCAGGTACTTTCTGTTTCGTTACATTGTGTTGCCATATGTTTTGCGAATCGCTATGTTATAATAATATCCCTTTTCATGGTATTTTTATTTGTGTTTTGGTTTTGTTTTACCTTATAATATTTAATGCTGATTGAACTTTTCGTTGTGAGCTGGGAAGCCAGTTTAGACTGACTGGGTGTTTTTACTACACCGAGAAAAGTTTTGTAGATCACAATTTTAAACATGTTTACTGTTATTGTGTGTATACTGTGGTTGTGTTTTTTCTCCCTTTTTCTTACAATTATGAAAATATATTACTTTGGCAATTGATTTGATCATATCACATAACAAGTTTAACCATAAATAAATGATCGTTGCACAATAAGAAAAGCGATTAAGAAACAACTGACCGTTTTATTGTTCCAATAATTTACAAACTGCAATCAAAACACAAATGTGAGGACTAGATAATAACCTGTCTATGACGTTATTGTACCAACAGAAAATGCATTGACTTTGTTTTGGATTGATCGAAGTATGTACTGATCAACCCAAGAATGTTCGGCATGGCATTGAGTTTTATTTTCGTTATAAAAATTGAAACACGCCTGCGCTATTTTATATTTGCCGTGTACATTTGCATTTTAATTCATCTTTACATGTTTTTGATGACATCTGATTTTAATTTTGAAAGAATGGAAGTGAAAACTTGTTTTATTGTACTATTAGCGTCATTTTTTTACGTACTGTGGAGTAACGATTCGAGCCATTCAAAGGTAAATGCTGTTAATCTACAAGTGCTTGTTAGCCCATAATGTCATGGTAGTATGATGTTCAATTTAAAATCCCATTCTTACAATAGATACCTAGAGGATCGCTCTACCAAATTTTACTTAGACTGGCAGAAAACAATATCAGGTTCTAAATAATTGCAGCGAATATCATGCCGTTCGATAAAAACATAGCGATGTGGTTTTGATAAATAATCAAACCATTATGTTATTTATTAAAACCATTTTCACCTTTTTTAGTCTGTGCTAGTTGCTATATTATATCCTGAATAAAATTAGTATAATTTCTCAGCGGAAATAAGTAATACGCATAAAAACCGCTGAGTTTTGATCATCCAACACATATATCCCGGCCTCTCGTGTCTGCATCTTGTTCGTTTTTTTTTCAGTTAAAACCATTGCTTGCAATTCAGTCAACTCTTTATTTAATGAAAGGGGTTTAAAATGATAACCATAGAATTTTTAACTCTGTTGTGCATAATTGGGACAGGAATATTAATTCCCAGAGCAGGTTAGTTTGTCTCTAAATATGAAGGAGCAGTTCACGAGTGACTAATACTGGAGTAAAATATTAACAATTTCAGATTTCGTTACAAATATCAAATGTTAATACATTTGAACACAAACATGCTTATACTTTATATATTTAATAATTTTATATCAACTGCATACTGGAATACTTGATAATGAAATAGGCTAAATGAGGAAAATAATACAAAGATCTGCATTAATTTTGTATTTTTTCTTGCCAGATTTGAGAGGTTTTCAATGTAGGCACACTTGTCGGCCAAAACTAAATTACTATACCGAAATACGAATTTAGCATATTTTATATAAAATCGTTTACAATATTTTGGTTTTGGTCGACGCCTGTGTCCCAAAAGAAAACAACTAAATCTGTTATAAATTTGCTAAAAATGCTTATTTTTTAGATTTTCAAATTTCAAAACACAAATGACCTTCAGGATTTCTTATTTTCTTTATGAAGTTAATGTTCACTTTCTAATACCTGACTTAAAACAACCATTATATCAATAAAATACGAGTATAGTATTAATACAAAATAATCAGAGCTTTAATTGTCATTTGAAAATATAAGATCATTATTATAGTCATGAACCTATCCTTTTCTTGAAACGCACTTAGAATAAGGCCTTTAAATTTTAAACAAAAAAAAAACCGCAGCAGAATAACTCAGATCTCTGCTAGACTTTATGAAACAGCGCCAGCGAATAGCTACATTGATGCCAAAACACACACACAAAACAAACAAAAAGCAAAAAATATTATTATAAACCTGTGACCAAAAGAACTGTAACACATCCATTTACTTTTAAATAAATTTTTGTTCTTGTAGCTGGAATGAAGGTGCGCCTGGTTGGTGCCGTGAACTTCAGCGGTCGATTGGAAGTTTCATTGAATGGTGTGAATTGGGGAACAGTGTGTGACGACGGCTTTGACGATGCGGCTGCCAAGGTTGTTTGCAGGATGCTCGGCTTTCCTACGTAAGAACGTGTTTATTGGCACCATTATTTTTTAAGTACCAGTCCTGAAAACTTTCCAATTGTCTCCTAGTTGACCTAAAGCTTTCACATAGGAAACCATGTCCGTTATGATACTATCCTTACATGACCGCTAAAGTATTTACAAACCTACTTTTAAACTACATATTTGTATGAACATTTTTATTCATGTACTTTATTTTGTGACAAAAGAGTTCGTGCAAAACATTGGGTGCTAGTTTTCCCCTCTGAGCATTACGTGAAATACATTGCCCAAGGTTATTAAACTGAGCATGAAAACCAGTCTCAAATCTCAAGCATCGGATTGGCTGAAATGGCGACAAGTCGCCATTTCAGCCAATCAGATGCTTGAGATTTGAGACTGGTTTCCAATCTCAGCTTTATAACCTTCAATCCAGACTAAAATTTATATAAGTGGATAAAACTATTATAATTCATTAACTCATCGATCATAAATATGTTGATATCAGTATGTATTAGTAATCGAAAGGTTTTAAAAATGTATTTGGCTGTGGCAAATTCATAGCTCCTTAATTAAAAAGGAGTTAATCTCCAAAATGTCCAAGATTTAAATTCAAAAGACTTCTGGAAATCGACGAAAGCACAAACTATCCTGTCTTTCCTTAAGAGCGTCGAATTTAACGTATCGGTATGAAATGATTTCTATAGCGTTCATTTCTGTTAGAACATCTGCCTAGTAACTACCGCAATTGTCTGTAAACACTTTAAATCAAACATACAACTCGTGTTCTGAATTACCGACTAGGTCAATGCTATCTGTCAAAATACATGTACAGGAAAGATATGCCCGCCCTTAGCATTGTTTAATTAAAAGACACATTATTTAATATGCTCGATCACAAAAGATGCGTCTCACCTAAGAATAAGTTGAAATCATTCGGGTAAGCAGACCACCACTAGACGACAAACATTTCATGATATAATGAACACAGAAACTGATTTATCATTGGCCGATCCAATAAAAAGTGCCCATAAAATATTGAGTATACAACAATTTATAGAAACATGTTGGTAAAGAATATAGATCTTGTTTTTTTTTGTGTGTTCATGTTTATATATTAAACTATCAATTTCACGAACTAAAGTACATGTTATGTAAGAAGTAGATACATTTTTAGACCTTTACCCAAGAAAAATCTTATTTTTCAGTCATTACGCTATTTCCATTACCAGCGCTAATCCCGGTTCCGGACCTATATACTTAGATGACGTCACCTGCTTTGGAAATGAATCAACATTACTGCAATGCAAACACGCACCGTGGGGGACAGGCAACTGTGGCCACCATGAAGATGTTGCTGTGACATGTAACGTATAGTTTAAATGCATACTATTCCTTTGAAGAAACGAACACAATTTTGTTTGATGTTTTGTTAAAAGAATCCAAAAAAATGCAACTTTTTATTGCCATAAATATATTATAGCTAAGTTGAACATTGTAAAATAATTATTATTAATAACATTCATACATTAGGTATATTCGGGTAAAACCTAATTATCTTTGATAGCGCAAACTGGATTTTAAAAAGTAAAACTGTAAAATGTGTAAAAATACTAAAATATTATAGGTTGCATTATTTATGCAACCGTCGTACCAGTAATTTGCTTGTTTTAGTATGATGCGGATGTTTATGATTTTGTAAGCGTTTTCTTGACGTTAGGCCCTACTGACTTGTTTATTCGTTTGGTTGGCCATACGAACTTCTCTGGCCGTCTAGAGATTTCGTTTGACGACGTTAGTTGGGGTACGGTATGCGATGATGGGTTCAACGAGAAAGCTGCACAGGTCGTTTGTAAAATGCTCGGATTTCCCATGTAAGGCGACTCGGTTCTAATATCATTCAGTATTTATTAGGAAATGTTTTGTTTTGACTTTGAAGAGACAACACTTCGACACTAAAGCTTAACGTGTCAAAGTTTATTATAATTCATTTATTATAATTCATTATTAGGCCTACTTCATTATACTTGTTAATTTAATTGAAGATAAACCATTATCTGGTATCACAGAAAACAAGTGGGTGGGAAAGTTAAATGTACAAATCTTGAAAATCATTAATTTATTTGCTTCGTTTATGTTTTATTGTTTAGAGTAACTTAATGTACACATGTTAGACTGGCACTTTGCTTTGTAAAATCAATAAATTATTTTCGGCATATACATGTTTATGTTTAACATTTTGTACATAATAAATACCTATTGGTATCGGTGACTTTGTTGAGGAATTGTTTCTGCGATGATATGGAATAGAACTCTTGTTTGGTTTCTTCAATAAAACGAAAACAGTCCACATAATTTTCTGATCAAAGAATTATGTTAAACCTTAGATTACCTTTCCAATATCGCTTTTTAACAGACAATCTGCTACATTAAACCAAACCAAAAAATTAAAATTGTATTATATCGTTTTAACTTTTCGAAAGGAAAATTGTTTACAATAATCTATTAAGGGCACGTGTAAATGGCTTGCTGACATTATTTCATTATTTCAGATCAAATGCTGTTTATATACAAAGCTCCATACCAGGTACTGGACTTATCTTGCTAGATGATGTGAACTGCACTGGACAAGAGACGACCTTGTTGGCGTGTGGGCATGCGAGATGGGGAACTACCAATTGTGGACACCATGAGGATATTGCAGTTGCATGTAATGCTATGTATTGGCTAATAGAACGTTCTTTGTGCAACACCCTAATAAATGTTAATAAACCACATCTTGCATCTTAATTATTTGTCAAATTTAATCAAACTTCACGTTAAACAATTTTGGAAGATATCCCATGAAAATTTTTTTCCGAGGTTTCTTTCATTTCTTTAAGATCTGAAAAAAAAAATCTTTCTTTAAATGTCTTTTAAAATAAATAATGAAGACCTATCAACAATATAGGCGCTATCGAGGTTCTAAAGCAGTAAGAGCCTCACAATTGCTCCCACTCCAACGTTCTTTTAAAGAAAAGAGGCAGAACAAGTTGATTAGGTTAACTTACTCAAACATTCATTTATGCGCATGAATAAATGATGAAAAGATACCGATACAAACAAATACTAAGGACCATTCCGAGTCAGCTTGTATAAAATTTCAAAGTGATGTGACTTTGGTAAAAGACTTTGGTTTTCTTTTATAGTAAACATAAGGACTTGATTTCTGACTGTGTTTTCATTTTCGTTTAATTGCATCAACTTGTAACTGTCTGTTCATATGAGTACCTGGGCCCAAAATCACAAAACTAAAGCTGGAGACCAGACTCAAATCTCAAGCATCTGATTGGCTGAAATGGCGACTGGTCGCCATTTCAGCCAATCAGATTCTTGAGATTTAAGTCTGGTCTCCAACTCAGTTTTATGATCTTGGGGCCTGTTGAGGCAAGTGTGAGATTGGTGAATCCTAGAACTTGGATTTAATCCCCAACGACAATTTGTTTTGATCGTTCAAAGGCGGTAATTCAAAAGTTCTCTTTTCCGTTAATTGTTTGTGGTATCTTATTTGGAATTGATCTTCAATAAATCACATGCTCTCTTGTCCTCCCTACTTTTTAGCTGCGTGGGGAAGCTGTGTCTTTTGGGTTTCTTGTAATTCCTGATATGCATATTTATGTAAATGTATTTTGTCTAAAGCTAGCAGGTCGTCCAGCAGCACGTTTCTATTTTGTTTTATAGATTTGTACATTGTGGATGTGAGTGAGATTGCTTTTCAGAATATTATGTGGTTTAAAATCTGTTTCCTCGGTTCGTGCAGTGTCGCGGTCGTGGAAAATGTTCCGTTTAAATGTTGGTATAAAGATCTGTAACCGTTGTCATATCACTAGCGTTATCCCCACAACCGTTTCTGAGGCTGTGCGTGTTAGCTTATTTGACAGCGTGCTTAGTGTTATGTGACTATGTACAGTCCCCTAACGGGATCGATTTCACAGTAGGCCTACATCATTTTGATAAGTTTTAGCACGGTCTTAGTATCACAAAATTGCACAGTATTTTAATAGATATTTAGAATGTGTTTTATCTGGTCATTTATCTGTCTGAGACAATTTAATTAAATTCAAATGTCTCCTTAATGTTTATACACAGTACATTAATGCTCAATTATCAACTTTGCCCAGCCTCTCCTTAAAATTTGTTCGAGTACCTGTCCTGCTCGTATTAGGGCGATTCAAAGCCTCGTTTTTCTCATATTGCTTTTTAACATGCTCTTTTCCATTTTTGTAATACAAGACCAAGAGCATCGCAAAGGGTGTATACAATGTATAAATGTTATATAACGAGATCCCTTTACGCGATTCCTAATACTAATTATCTTTTAGAAAGTCATAACTGCATTCAGTTTAAGTGCATAGGCTGTTATTTGCGTTGATCATAAACCTGTATAGAAACCATATAAACATCTTCAAATTTTATTTTTAAGGTCCATACAAAGGACTGTTTATTCGCTTGGCTGGGGATGATAAAAACAGCGGACGTGTAGAAGTTTCCGTGGATGGCTTTACCTGGGGCACAGTGTGCGACGATTCCTTCGATACAAACAGTGCAACAGTGGTATGCAGAATGCTGGGCCTTCCCACGTAAGATATACACGTTGAAAGTTGTTAATTATTTTCTCGTATATCATGCTTTATCATAAACCATCCAAAAGAGAGCTGTGCTAAAAGCCTCATGAACCAGACCCAGGATTTGATGGTAGTGCACTTTGGAACGCAGCTTAGCATGAACGCCCCTTTAAAATAAGGCCGAATATTTATCTCTTTTACTTTTTAATGAGAAAATGGATATCTAAAGTTCTTTCAAATGAAGCACCTTACTAACTGTTATTCTATGTATTTTGGTTTTCTGTATTCATTCTTTAATACTGAGGTTAAGAATTTACTCTGACGTGTAGTTAAAGAAGAGGCGCGCTCTGGTTGCACAACGTCTAAATTCGCAAGTGCAGATTACTGTTTTTTTTCCATATTAATTTTCCATAATTATTTTGTTATGTTTCGACTTTAACTGAACATATATATTCTATTTATTTCAGAACATATCCATTATATTATACAAGCCCCACTCCTGGCACTGGACCTATCTTTCTAGATGATGTCAAATGCACAGGATCGGAGTCGACTTTGTTTGATTGTGGCCATGCAAGATGGGGGGCTACCAACTGCGGACATCATGAGGACGTTGCAGTGGGATGCTTTTGACACTTTCATTTATTTTAATATTCACCAATTAACAATGACTCTATGTAAACGAATGACAAACTGTAGAAAGTACTTTACTCAATGGTATCTGTAAAATCTTCTTTATGCTTAAAAGGTCAGTCATGCAAATGTTTGCAAATTTTATGCCAAATTGTAGTTAAGTGCATGAACTAATTAAGAAATGAGTTAATAACATACCGTAATCATCAAATTAAATGGCTGTAGGAATTGCAACTTCGACGACATGGAGAATAACTTAAGCCATGCTTGCAATGGTATCTACGAAACTATTTAAAATTGTGCATAATCCACTTCATTGTAATTGTGTACATGTATATAATAAACTGTGTAATACATTTGCTTTATATTCTATATTGCCAGACAAAATCGAACGATCAAAATTTAACGTAACATGTCATAAAAGGTAATAACGAAAGTTGAAATAAAAACTCACCCCGTGCCTTTAAAATGTTCGAGTTTTAGTTTTGATGGAAACATTTATTCCTGTTACTAATTTAAAAGAATTGGCTGAACTGGTTCGATTTCCAGTCCGAGTCTACAATCTTAGATAGTTAGAAAGTTATATCATTCATTAATTTACTCGAGAATAAATTTGTTATACATTTGAACAGTCAATAAGGCGATTGATAGCGCATATAAATAGACCTCAAATTAAATTAGGTTTTCACACTTAGATAAAGTATGGTTGCAACAACCACCAGAATTAACTGAGTATGAACAGAAATTTTTAAAATATGTTATACGAAATTTAAAATTCGCGTGAACCCAAATGTCCGAGTTTGCACGTTACAATTGAAAGAACTTAATTAAAGGAGCTCTGACCTAAGCTACACCAAAGCAATCTTTATCCACCAACGAAAAACAAGCAACGGAACTGGTGGTGAAAGATAACTTTTGTTTAGGGACCAAAAATAAGTTTGTAAGCATTTAAGAAAACAAACATGCAATGAATGCGACAAACAAATCGATTTCCAAGCAGTATTCAAATGATAAATGTTGTAAATTCTAACGGAGAACAATACTGTGAAAGTGCTTGACGTTGACTTTGTATTGTTTGGTTTAAATTAAAGATACTCCAAAATTCAACTTAAATTAAAGCAGATACTAACAGTGAAGTTAAACTATATGCAAGCATCGAAGATGAGTAAGGGAGATAAGCTTACTGAAGTGTTTGATTGACATTGACACTGATAGCGATATCTAGGCTCTAGCCGGAGGTAGTGCGAGTCAATGGCACTATTAAGATAAAATGCATCGTCGAAGATAAGTTCATAAGCGTACTTTTTACATGGTGGACAACTTGAAGTCTTCTTTTATAGGTTAGCAATCACAGATTCTACTCTACTCTTATCTTATATGTCATAAGTGAAACAGCTGAATTAAAAGTAATCGGAAAAAAATATTTTCAGAATTTACAATATCTTTAAAAAGAATTTGCAAAACCGGATATCAACCTTCCGCCAGCCCCATACTGGGATGATACTTTGAGATCAAAAGTAAACCCAGCTTAACCATATGTAACAAAATGGCATTATCTCGAAAGTCTCGGAATCTATGGATAGGGTAAATACTTAGAGCATAAAATCTGTTCGACCCCATTCAACAAAGTTATCCGTCTGGCGTATCTTTAACATTTAAAGGAGCGAATTAGCATGATAAGTTATACTCATTTAAACAACAAGATAAAGTGTCCTTTATTTTGATCACATTTACCGCACTTTTTCGCAGATAATGATGTTTGAGACTCCTTTCCAAACCTAAGCTAGCGGTGACAAAATATCAGTCACGAGATCTTTGTGAATATGTAAGGCGCGACAGATATCGTCAACGTCTTGTCATATTTGAGCATACGAAATAACAATGACAATTTGAAAACAATTCTCAATGGTTATAATTAAATGTGTATAAACTTTAGCTCTGAAAACAAAAGTTTGGAAGGAGGTTCTGTTAATGCCAAAAGCTTCAAACCGGACCCATGTAATTTTGCAACTTGAAATGATAGAAAGCAGAGCAAAACTGCAAAGTTGCCTTGGCCTACAAAAAGGTAGAGGTTTGTCATTCGTTTTTGAATTAACAATCGGCAACGCATAACCATTTACAAGTATGAAATACAAATGATATCCAATGATAAACAAATTATAGATCTACCAAAAAGACAGACTGTAACAAACCAATTGTAGAGAAACATTAAATTAATCCCGATCCATCTTCGTATATTTGTTTGTGATGTTTTTTGTAATTGATAAAATTATAAATCCATGCTCTCTTGTCCTTTCTACTGTTCAGTGCCCAAGGTTATAAAGCTCAGATTGGAAACCAGTCTCAAATCTCAAGCATCTGATTGGCTGAAATGGCGACTGGTCGCCATTTCAGCCAATCAGATGATTGAGATTTGAGACTGGTTTCCATGCTCAGTTTTATAACTTTGGACAAGGCTCTGTAGGCTGTGTTTTCTGAATGTACAATGTAGCTGTTCCTGATCAAGCATGTTGATCTCATGTCTAATTCTTTTGAAAACAAGTCTTCACAAAATCGCAATATAAAATGACGTTTTAAAATTATTTTGATTTATAGATGTATTAAGTTGTGTCTAAAGGCATGCACCATATTATTTTAAACGTGTATATAATTAGCGTGTCGGGCCTTTCGTACATATTCTTATCGTCAAGTAAACTAACATATCGTGCAAGGGTTCACTTGGGATCACAGTGAATGTAAATAGGTTTGCAAATTGACGTTAAAAGTAAAGTTTTATAATTAATTTGTATATTGTATTTTTGCTTACATACACGTAAATGTGACTAAAAGTCTAATTCAAATTTTCATTTTGTTGCATAAATGGATAATACATATGTTCGATTGCACTCCTTTGCGTGCGATTTCTTTCTTTGATATAGAATTTTAACAATATTGTTGCGTTTGTGGTTGTTTATTTTTAAATATTTTTAGGACAGATGTATCTGCCAGTTTCAGTTTTGGTTATAGTTGCAGCAACATGTTTCAAATTACACGGTAGGTGGAATTTCCATAACGGCTTTTCCTTGTCGATTTGTTATGATAATAATTTGCAATTCTTTTTTGAAACAGACAGCGATTTTTTAAGTTCTTCTCTTTAGGAACTTGTATCAATTTTATCCTACGAATGAGCTATGAGAATTTTTAAAATTAATCTTTTTAAAGTTGTTTTCCTTGTTTTGTTGCTACTAGATAGGTTTCCTAACATATGACTCGGTATCTAACGGCAAAATCGACTCAGTGCAACGGCACTTTCAATACTTGTGTTTTGGGCTTCATTATTAGAAATATCAACATTATTTGCAAATGTCAACAACCAGGCTACACTTCATCGCGAAATACGCAAACAAAATACACAACGTGCTGAAAAAAGCAAATACTCCTTTAAAACCAAATATATTTAGCCTCACAAATTTGTCAAGTATAGAGAAATAGATATAAATAAAGAAATAATTAGAAACATTATCTTGTTAACCGTTACCGATGTCATGCAATGATTGTTACGTATATCAGGGCTATCCGATCAACGTTTCTTGGCGTTGTCCCGGTTAGCTCAGTTGGTTACGTCGCAGGAATTGCATGGCTAGGAGCTGTCGCCGTGACGATGCGTGTTCGCTCCCAGCTAGAGACATTATCCTTTGTTTTAACTGGACGTCAGTCATTCAACTTCCATTTTTAGTGTTTTGAGGTGCTAGTTCCTGTAAACGATGTCGAACAGTGCGACAAACTAGGCTGTTAAAAAAAATGGCTAAAACGTGAAAAATTGAAACAAGAAATATCTTTAAAAAAAGATAAAACGGCGTAGATTGTATATGAAATGATGCATTTTGTAGCTGGTATTATTCACTTCATCTTGATTTGCGTGTAAATTAAATAATTTCATTGTAAATCCGTCACAATGACTTAATAGCGGACTAGCAGTTTTTTCGCGTAACATAGTACCCGTAGTTAACAGATTTAAGACAAGTAAGAACATTGTAAAATCCTCAGTCGCGATAAAGAATGAGTTTTATATAAGAAACGTATTGTAAAAGGCATTGGTTGTGTTTATTCTTAAAACATAATGTATCAGATGATATATCAATTGCTGAAAGAATAAAATATATTTAGTGAAGACTTCAAGACTTACATAGCGAACTCATTGTTTATATCGCGTAGCATATTATATACAGCTGCCCGATTTAAGAGACGGGTAAACATTTCAATTACTGAAAGAGCTGGGATAAATTTCCATTAACTAAAAACTCACAAATATTACAATAATTCAAGCTCGCAGATTTTATTACTTAAATTTTCAGCTGTACAATGAAAGTGTAACATCGTTTTCTTTAAGCCATTTCCACTTTCACTTTCATTTTGTATAGGTTGATATTAAAGAGTGACTTTTGTTGTTGACAAAAAATCCTAGCCAATGACGAGTACAGTAACTGTAGTGTGCCTCATTTCAACATCTTTCAACACAAAAGAATAGAAAAGATCTAAACGTCACAGCAATAATCGTTTCAAACAGTGTATTAACTAATAGTTTAAAAATCCCACTAGATACCTCTTCACCCTGCTAGATGCCTCTCCGGTGGAAATAGCTACCAATCGAAATAGTTGATTTAATTTCCCCCCTGCATAATAATATAATACGAGTATTATTTACAACACTTCATTGGTTAAAAAATGAGGTCAAAAGTGAGCTTAGACAGCTAACGTCGAAAAAAATAAAGTGAATAAAAAGTCCACACTGGTTTCTCTGGATTTTTCGCTTATTGAAACTGAATACAGAACTGAAAATATTTTTGAAATCAGTCAACTGGTTGCTGAGATTTCGTCACTTGGGCTATTAAGAAAATGGCAAGTGATGTGAAAAAATGAAAAGAATTTAATTTCATGAAAAGTCCCAACTGGTTTCTCTGTATTTTTTGCTTATTGAAATGAATACAGAACTGAAAAGATTTTTGAAATCAGTCAACTGGTTGCTGTGATATCGTCATTTTGGCTATATAAAAATGGCAAGTGAAATGAAACAAGAAATATCTTTAAAAAAGATAAACGGCGTTGATGGAAAAGATTTATATATACATGTATATAAGAAAGAAAGAAATACAGAAAGGCAAAGCAGACACAGTTTAGTTATTTTATTTTATTTGTTATAGCTGTCGACGAACCCTCCCTGCCTTCTTAGTATGAATTAGAGATTAAGCGACCGAATCATGACAACTCATAAATTTATTGAAAGTGTCTTTCAAAAAAATGTTGAAGCTGTTGCAACAATTTCATACAGTGATAACAAGTCGATTAAAGATACTGAAGCAAAATATTCAGTTTCAATAAAATACCTCGTGTAGAGTGAGAATTCAAGATGAATAAATGTCCTTGAAATTTAATAAATATAAATAATAACAGCCTGTTACAAGAGCGAAATCTACAAACTTTTACTTATATTAACTTTAAAAAAAGTGTCCGTCCTGAGTATTGAACCCGGGGCCTCCGCTTGAGAGGCGAGAGTGTTAGCCACTACACTACAATAAACTTGTATTACGTACTTGAAATTAACAATCAGTATCAAAGGAACTAAAAAGGAACCAGTAAGAACTAGGAATATCTACACTTCTCTTTCGTTTTATACTGTGTATTGTATGCAAGTGTTTACCTGACACCCAAGAATATTCCATATACGTAATATTGTATTTAAGCCATCAATATTGACTTAACTGGTTACTTAAATCGTAAATATGTTTTTCCTCCAATACAACGGCCACTAACAACCAATCGAATTAATCTATTTGATTTTTCCGCTGCATAATAATAAAAATCCCACTAGATACCTCTCCACCCTGCTAGATGCCTCTCTGGTGTAAATAGCTACCAATCGAAATAGTTTATTTCATTTTCCCTCTGCATAATAAGAGAATACGAGTATTATTTACAACATTTCATTGGTCGAAAAACTAGGTCAAAAGTGAGCTTAGACAGCTAACGCCGAAAAAAATGTAAAGAATTTAAGTTCATAAAAAGTCCAAACTGGTTGCTCCGTATGTTTGTACAGTCATTACAGTGGTCAAAATCAATCAAGTTATACGTTCACACTCCTAACAACCAAATAAGTGCATTGTATTCATAAATGTTTCACAAATGGTCATTCCTGTTTGTCACAATTTAACAAAACATGACACAGAGTTTTAGAACAAAAACATGCTCACGTTAGGGAAATGTTGACAGAATATTGATATATGTGCAAAATGTCACACTCCTTACAAATTTAGCTGCTATTTTCTCAAGAGAGCTGCAGCCAAATATAATTTCAACAGAGGTGATATTATTATAATAATTGCATCTAGAAACATTAGACTTAATTATACACAAAAATATTTTATATTATTAATCTCTAAAGTTTATAAATTCATAACGCAAAGATGTATTAATTATTTTGTTATCTACCATGCTTGACTTTATAGCATCAATTTTGATTACTTTAAGTATAATATGCTTACTTTTATCATTTAATTTAGTTGATGCCCAACAAATGCACTTTTCTCAAACACAACACTAAATCTTTTTTATATTTTTTGAAAAGTGATGGTTTAAGCAAAAACATTTTTAAAACAGTCACACTTTTTTTGCCACACTCCTGACATTTTTTTCAGTTATTTAAGAATAATTTTCGGACGGTGCTATTTTGATGAAACTTCACGAAACTTCACAAATCATTTAAGGGCATGATAAGACACCTTCGCAAAATAGGAAAATGGTTGTAATAGTTCGTTTTATAGCAGGAAAACCCAAACTAGCCATTTTTGAAACAGATTATACAATCAAGAAAGTGATAAAATAGAAAGAAAATCCGGTGGGAACAAAACACAATATATACAAACGAATGCATTATTGTAGACTGCCTGGACTGCTATCAATGTTCAGATGTCATTGACGTAACGGAATGCCACAGCTTTACGATTTGTTCGGAAGATGAGGTATGTTCGGTTGATGTTTACTGTTATTATAAGACTTCAGTATTACATTTAAAATAACGATAAGAACGCTTGTAATATTAAAACATTCTTTACTTGAAAAAATTAACGTTAATATTTTCTAAATTAAATGTAAAATTTATTTAGCAGTTTAAAAAGTAAAAAGTTTGTGATTTTTCATCTACTGGCTACATTACATCGGCTAAATACATAAACAATATTGAGCAGTATTATTATTATTATTTTCAAAGTAATTTTCGTCCTATTTTAGTACTGTTCTACGGATGCCAGTCGGTCTAACAATCAAACCCGATATACCTTTGGATGTAGAACAAAACAGGTTTGTCGTCGTATTTTATCAATTTTAGTTTTGACTCATTTGTTTTCTATAAGGATGTTAAAAAGCATGTTACCTACATACAGCATGTTGATGTAAAAACATGGCTATGTCAACTTATGCGTTGCAATGCTGTTTTAGTGCCTATATATTTAATGTTAAAGTTTTGACTGATTTGTTTTTAGAAGGATGTAAAGAAGCATGTTTCTTACAAAACAGCTAGATGATGTCAAAACATGGCTAGGTCAACTTATGTGGAATGCTGTTTTAGTGCCTTTATTTGATGTTTAAGTTTTGACTGATTTTTTATAAGGATGTTAAAAAGCATGTTACTTACAAAACAGCAAGTTGATGTCAAAAACATGGCTATGTCTACTTATGCTTTGCAATACTGTTTTAGTGCCTATATAAGTTTAATGTTAAAGTTTTGACTGATTTGTTTTCATAAGGATGTTAAGAAGCACATAACCTGCAAAACAGCAAGTTGATGTCAAACACACGGCTATGTCTACTTATGTGTTGCAATGCTTTATAGTGCCTATATTTAATGGCATATGTTATTGATTTCTTTTCCATCATTTCTATCACAAGCATCTGTGTTTCGCTACATTTGTTTACTGAAATAGGTATTATAACAAGAATTGAAGGCCTCATTAAAAGGCTCTTTAAATGTTTCAATATTATCTGTTCTAATTTCCCTCCATCTCCATTAATTTGCTGCTTTCAGCTTTATTCGTTATGTGGTAGGTAGTCTGGTTAATTTATAAATATTTGTGTTCGGACCTTAAAATGCCAAAAATGATCTCAACTCCTCCGCATTTGTTAGTTTTGTCCAGTTTAAATAAGATCTGCATATAATGTAGTCCGTTAACCTTTTGTAGTAGGCTGGAGACGAATGGTTATCTTTCAAGAAGAAAAAACAATCTTCTCCATCATTGACGAAACTTTTAGTTCTTTGTCTATATAAACTTTGATGGTAAGAGAATGTAAGGCCTAATATCACATTTTTCAATTTCACAGTCCGTACTGTACCAAAGCGTTCTTTTTCGCTTCAATTCGTTCAGTTATAAAGAGGCAAGAGTTGAAACTTTAAGGTACGAAAAGCACGATTTAACTTACAATAATCAGGACATTAGCGTGACCACAGCCCTAATCAGAAAAATATTGAGCATAACAAATCTTTTAAGCTAAAAATAGATTCCAAAATACTTCATTGTTTTTAATCTCAATTGAAGAGATGTACTGAAGTTACGGCGTCGCATCCTGCCATTGCAATAGTTGGAAGACAGGTACCAAGCAATGTAGTATGCAGCCAATGCTGCACATGGGACGCTTGTAATAAGCATCTGTGTTCTAATGCCCATGGTAAGTACTTCTGCTATTTTTATGTTATATGATTTCCGAAAATCTTTTGTCAGTGATGTTGGTGTGCAACAGTTCCGAAAAAACGAACGAATGTTTTGACGACGGTTACGTGCTTTAACGAAATGGATAAGAAGGTTCAGAAATGGCGGTCATGCCTTTATCGATTATCCCTTACGATAAATTATTAATGGGAGGCTATTTTAATGCAAAGCATTACAATGGAAACATTTTCTCAAGGAAAATTTTTTGACGTTTACAAAATAATTGTAACATGTTGAATAGTCACAAGACAATTCATTTTAGTACTCGTAACAAATCTAAACAAATTCTAAACAAATCTAGAATAAATACCTTTGAGCTTAGTTAATTATCCAATGTCGCTCATGGTTGGTTATTTAAATGCAATCCTGTCAACAAAAACTAGTATATATGTCCACATGTCTTTTATTGATAAACATAATAATCCTATTGATTGATGACAAGTGCGTAGTACACAGTATTTAAAACCAACTGGAATGTATATTTTTTATAAAGTAAATATTTCTCTTAAGAACAAATATTCGTCATTTTTATGAAGGCTTAACTCCGACAACATGCGGGATCTGTTCGGAGAAATATGATGTTTCTTATGTTTTAGATTTCGTTCTATTATGTTAGTACACACACTAGTCTGAATCTATTTAAAGAATATATTTTTGGATTTTGAATAGAATTCTTTCTTTCGTTTCGTTTAAATTTTTATTGACGTTTTATTAACTTAAATCACTTACTTAGAATATCCAGTCGGTCTTAACGATGGACTCTACGTACGTTTGGTTGGGGACGTTGACTACAGCGGTCGCTTGGAAGTTTCTTTGAATGGCTCATCTTGGGGAACCGTTTGCTCCGATAGATTTAGCGATGAAGATGCAAAGGTGGTGTGCAAAATGTTAGGTTATACCACGTAAGAATTTTTAAAGTCATTTTTGATTCATGCTTGCTTAATGACCAGTCAACTTTTTAAAGGAATAAAATAGTTATAGTCAGTTTCGCTATTTAAATCGAGAATTAAACGGATATAAATTTTAGCAGTTGAATTTGTTGAGTGGAAACGCAAATATCGTTGAGTCACTGAGATCTATTAATTTCAGTCATAACGCTTTCTCTTCATTGAGCGAAAAATCCGGTTCAGGACCAATTGTCTTAGATGATGTTATCTGTCTCGGAACTGAGTCGTCGTTACTACAATGTCAACACTCGTTGTGGGGTACCCACAACTGCAACCATGGAAAAGATATTGCTGTAACATGTAACGTTTTAATAATTGAACATTATTTTGGAAAATGATAGTATTATTACATTTTACAGTTTTTTTCATATGTGATTTGAGAAGTCAAACTGTTGGTACGGGGTGGAGCGGATAGTGTTTTTAACTGTTGTCCGAGGCCGTATCTTATTTTATTACCTCATCAATTACTATTTTAACAGTATCTGCAGAAGAAAAAAGGAACATGAAAATAGTTTTGCAAATAATATTATGTTAATAATTAAACTTTCTCAATTTAACAATTTTTTTAACTTTGTCACACCGCCATAATTTTATACGTCTGAAGGTTTTCATGTCGTTTTTAAGTTTCAGAAAAAAGTACAAAATACTAAATGAAATTTATATAAGGTATCAGATAAAAATACTGTCTGTTATTAGCGTTTGAACTTTCATATGCGACAGAAATTGGTTCAGTCAGTTACATTCTTTAATAAAGTGTACTTTATAAGACTCAAGTGACATTATTTTTGAGCATAAATTGATTGAAAATAATAAAGAGATGCTTTCAAACAGAAAAAACAATCTGGAAATACTTAAAGTTATTTTTATGATGAACTTCAAATATAATTACATGAACAAATAATTTTATTTAGATTCTTTTTGTTGAGTATTTGTACTTGTGCACGAGAACTGACTATGTCACAGGTAACCGTTGAAAATGACAAACCATTATAATTTCATTTATTTGAAAAAGTGTGTTGATTTTTGTAATTATACATGTTTAAAAGTGTCTGGATATCACCTGAAACAAAGGCCACTTTTCATTATTAAATCCGTACCACTTCATGTATAGTCGTTACGTGAAACCGAAGGACTTGTGTATGTATAATTTAAAGATAAAAAGTTTTGTGCCGAACAATTATGTACTCAACAACATGTCAAGGTTATATCGTGTTTCTTAATTATCGGGAGATCAATATTTCTTTACATAAAAGTCTCAAACATATTATTTGAATGTCAAATTTTGAAGTTTATGGCATGTACAGAAGGTAAACCCCAGTACGTTAAGTCCCAAATGTTGTTGCAAAGAAGAAAGAAACAGCTATTTGAATATCGTTTTTTTGGCAAATGACCTCTGTTGTTTTTTTAATTAAAGAAATAACAAAATCCAACTGTTTATTTTCTACAACTATAATTGTTTTTTTATTTCTCTTGTTTTAACCGATAAATACTGAACCGACAACAGTGAATGTAAACATATTGGCGATCGAATTCCTCAATTATGTGCATTCACTAGCATCATAAATGTAATAGGAGCTTCCCAAGTTATTTTTACAAAATTTTAATTTTGGCTCAGAATAGATTCAATAGCAGATGAGATTGGTGGATGAGTGAGAGAGTAGTGGAGAAGTTTACGAAATTCAATGTGGCATACGACTCATCTAAAAGTTAATGAAATAATAAACAAACATGAGACAAAAATTGGTCTGTGGACATTTTTTATTCTTAAAGGTCTATAATTTACCACTGAATATTAAAGACGATGCATTAAGTCTTCATTTAATAAACACTTTTCTGTAGTTTCTGCTGTGCATATTGATTGGTCATGTTTTGTATGTGTGGCAAATCCTGATAATTTCAGTTTATTTATTTTGTATATATCTTATGTAGGTCCCTATCTAGGACTTCGTGTTCGTTTGGTAGGCGATAATGACTACAGCGGCCTAGTTGAAGTATCCATTGATGGTTTGAGCTGGGGCACGGTTTGTAGAGATCGCTTTAACGATAACGCTGCTAAAGTGGTATGCAGAATGTTAGGACTTCCCACGTAAGACACTAATAAGCTATATTGTGTTTAGCAGTGTATTTGCAAGCTTATAGCAGAACAATTCACGAAAACAAAACTGCACTTAGTAAAAACATGAAAATTAGCAAAATAATATTTTTGGAAAACAGAATACTCCAATTTAGAAACAGCGTCATTTCTGATCATCTATTAGCTTCTTATGTTTTATATGTTTGTGTGCTTTTGCATGCAACATTGTTGAGCCGATGGGTGGGTTGGAGTTACCAAGAAAACTTGTACCTTGTTTTGTGATATGAGAACCTGTGGGGCAAGTGTGAGGTTAGTGCACCCTAGAACCTGGTTTAAACTCCCAGTGGCAATTTGATTTACATCCGACCGTTCCAAGGTGGTAACCCATCGGGTTCTCGTTTTTTTTTGTTAGTGGTGTCCTTTTTGAAACTTGTCATTTTATTAACCATGCTCTTTTCCTCTCTCATCTTCTTGACCGAGGGAGGCTGTATTTTCTCTGAATGTGGCACTTCTGATATGCATATTTCACCTTTATTTTAATTATTGGCCTCATTGCGGTTTCATGTCAAGGTGACTTTTGATGAATACAAAATGTTTAAATTCTATGAGACCTTATTGGCGGGGGGGGGGGATAAGGATGGTATGTACTTTTGCATGGTTGGCTGTGCGCTTTGTTTGGCTTTGGGGTTATCTATACATTCTTAAAAAGTTGTTATTCATGAGAATTTCAAAACAAACACGGCATGCAAGTAGGTAGAAGGTAGATTATTACTGGTCAGATTAACAAATGAAACATAGAACACATTTCAAGCAGAGAGACAGTGATAGAAAACACTTACTTGAAAAATATTATCGAAATGAAGAAAAAAATCGCAAAAGACGTAAATAAACATTTAAGTTTGAAATAACTACAGCATATCAACTCATCTAGTTACATTCTTAACTACTGGTATTAAAAGAATAGTTGTTTCGGAGAAATGCTCAAGATATTATGTTCTGTGACGCCAAATCACTTACATACCGGTATAAGCATCTAACATGATAATTAGTTTGGAAGTGAATAGATTATTTTTACATTTGATTAAAATGTCTCTCTAACAAGACTAGATATGTGTCCATATCCGTTCGTGGATGCCACTGCTGTACATTTTTATCAGATACTGAAGTGCACTGATGGGAATAATATTATTTCGAAAACATTGATGTGCGAGTAATTATAAGAATATGCATAAATTTGAAGATCGAGTAAATTATTTGTATTTGCAGCATTGTAGTCTGCTCATAACGATCATGTCTGTGAATGAGATGATGAATGCGATGGAAATATTTTAAACATACATATATATTTTGCAAAGCATTTATTTACCCTTCAAAACAATTACATTTTTAAGCATTAAGTTATTATTTTCTATGTAAGGCAAGGTTTTAAACAAACTAGGTATAAGGTAAGCTTTTAACTATCATTCTTTACCATTGTATCACATTGCAATCAACACATGTAGAATCCCTGATAATAAGACCAACCAACTATTAAGACCACTTTTTAAAGAAGGGGTACTGGTGTTATTAGCAGGGTTCAACAGCATAACCGTTATTTTTGTTCACTAACATCACATCACAGGCATGGGTATTGTACGCAACACACCGCCTTAGCATGGTTAACATTTGTGCCAAGTTATTTTAAAATTCCTTCATTCATAAAAATAAAAATTCCGCCATTCATAACGAAGTTATAGCCCGAACGAAAAAAATCTATTTTAGTAACATTTATACCAAGTTTTTTTTAAATCCAATAAGAAATAACATAGTTACAGCCCGGACAAGAAAATTCTAATTTAAGTAACAGTGACCTTAACCTTGGATATACAGGCATTAGTATTTTACGTGACATGCCGCCTTGATATTGGTGAACATTTGTGCCAAGTTATTATGAAATCCTTCCATTCATAACGAAGTTACAGCCCGGACATTCAATTTTTAGTAAACACGACCTTTACCTTTGACCTACAGGCATGGGTATTGTAGGCGACACACCGCCTTGATATGGAAAACATTTATACCAAGTTATTTTAAAATCCAATAAGAAATAACAAAGTAACAGAGTAGACACTATTTTGCAATTTTCGAACACTCACCCACACACGCACGCACACACACACGCATAAAAAGTGAGTATTGCGAGCATTCCAACCCGTCATACTGAAGTGAATTCAGTGCAAGGGAAAGTGAGCCTCAGTATGCCTAATCTTTTCTAAAACATTTCAGAACAATGTGGCTATCTAGCTTAAAGGAAGTCTTACCCTTATGGGAAAAATTCACACTTACTTAAACTTGCAATATTTGAGATGTATTTGCATTATCTACTTAAAATACGCATTTAAACAAAATTTCCCTTTGTACTTTTTCCCTTTTTTACATTGTTTTATTCCCCGACTTTTTGTGTATCAAAAATACAATTGTACATGATTTCAAAAAAGTTATTATTTTTGAAGTTTTTGGACAAATTTCAATGCAAAAAAGGATAAATTTACTTTAGATATAATTGTTCTTATTAAAAAGTTCATATCATGAGTGATTTAAAGAAATAGCTATCATATTAATGAGAAACTTCAGTTACAGTATATAGGCATTCCATTAAAAGCTCGAAAAATCAAAATTGCATTAATTGCAGTCACATTAGCCTATTTTTTCAAAAATTTAAAGTAGGTACATCAAAAAATAAACATAAATATCATTCATAATCATAACTAAGTAAAACATAATAATTCGAGTTTTTTTACAGTAGTTAACTTCAGAAATTATTATTTGAAATGACTACCCACTGTTTTGAGATATGACCAGTGAGCTAAAAAACACAATATAAAATGAAATTATATTATTTTTCTAAACATTACTACTTCCCAAAAATCTTAACCTTAAAAAGATGAATATACTATTACAATGCAATTATACAAGTAATGTTCACCATAACACAGAGTAAAGATTATATTGCTGATTTAATGAGAGTTCAAAGTACCGTGTGTAACCGAAAACATGACCCTACCCCTTTATTTAATTTCTAATAAAGATATTTTTAACATACAATGTTACCATATTGCTTGTCGTGTCCTTTTCAATTTGCAGAAAAGAATTTTTAAAATATATGTTTAAATAAAGAAATAAAGGGGTAGGGCCGCGTTTTCTTTTTTCGACTTAATTTTTGTCAAAAGACGGCCCATCTTTAACACAAACATTATTTGTCTTAAAGTTGAAATATTTTCAAAACTCTTATATTATCTTTATGATGCAAAAAGAATTTTGAAGATATCTTATGAAATCAAAAAGTTAAGGTAAGGGCCGTGTTTTCCTTTTGGGGCGGTACTTTATTTTACGGCCGTGCCGTGTTAAAACCTGTCCGTATGTGAAATTCGGATATTTACAGGCACCTCCGTCGCACAAATACACGTTGGTGTAGTTGTGTTCTGTCAATAACGTTCTACTTGGTTGTTTTGTTTGACGCATACGAGCATTAAGTCTCACTCGAAAATCACGTTCTACCTTCATAAGTCTTTGTACTTTCTGTTTGCAAACAGGGAATTCCCAAAGCGTCACATGACCAGAACATGGGATTTTTTAAAATTTATTTTCTTTCTAAACATAAACAATTTATCTAGTGTTATTTGGTAAAATTACATTTTCACCGGGCAAAAACGATAACTACCGACGCGACCAAAGCTCATTAGGGGAAGACTTCCTTAAGACCATGGTAAAACAAAATAAATAAAATAAACATCTAATGAGAAAGCAACATATATTTTCTAATTTTCAGGAATGCTGCTTTTTACACGGTCAGCTCTGTATCTGGCACCGGCTCTATACTACTTGATGATTTAGACTGTACTGGAACGGAAAAATCCTTACTTGACTGTGGCCACACGCAATGGGGGACTAGCAACTGTTATCATAGACAAGATGTCGCCGTTTATTGTAATGTTATTTAAATAACAATTGTTATTAAGTAATTTTGAATTAGTTAAAAGAATCATCTTTATTACTTAAACTATCGACCTTAATGTTTAAGCCTGCTTATTGCGGGGAAATGGTGTAATAGTAAATGATAGTGTCTCTGACTGGGAGCGAACCCGCACCGTCACGGCGACAGCGCCTAGCCCTGCAATTCCTGCGACGCAACCAACTGAGCTAACCGGGACAACGCCAAAAAACGTTGATCGGATAGCCCTGATATACGTAACAATCACTGCATGACATCGGTAACGGGTCGATTTACTGATAACAGTACTGACTAAATGTACGGGGAGACTTTTTACGGCCGCCACACTTCACAAATAGCGCTACTGTGAATTTCAAATGATAGTGTCTCTGACTGGGAGCGAACCCGCACCGTCACGGCGACAGCGCCTAGCCCTGCAATTACTTTAAGCTACAACTTTTCATGATGGATCTTCTTGATATAAACACAAGTACAAGACGAATTTCATTTGGCATACTGTCAAAACTAGAACCGATTCACTATTTGGGAAGCTGATGTATTTTTTCCAAATCTACGTGTAGTGCATTAGATAGAGTAAAAGTCATTCATATAATTATTTGTAAATCAATACAATAAATATATGCATGTTACAATGTAAGTTGGTATAGAAACCATTGTAATCTCTTATTTCACTGCCGGTGATGAAACTTTGAAAATATTTTCCCATAATGTTTTCGACAAGACATTTTTATATTCGCCTAAGTTGTCTTTTATTAATTTTCTGAATAAATCTAAACAAAATGGTTAACGATCCATATAAATATAACATAACGTATATTAACAGTTAAACTGGTCAATAGAAGGTTGTAATGACATTTTACTACATCACGATCGTTCAAACGTTTAAGGTCCCAACCATGATCTGTATATTCGCTTAGTTGGTAATACTAACAACAGTGGCCGTGTTGAGGTTTCCATTGATAACACTACATGGGGCACAGTATGCAGTGATGAGGTCACATACGCTGCCGCCAGGGTCGTATGCAGAATGCTTGGATTTCCCACGTAAGAAAGTTTTGTTTTCCAGCAGGTATGGGAAAAAGAAACATCAACTTCATTTCTTCATGATAAAGAAAAGGGGATCTTTTTTGATAACGGTATCTACCGCATAAAGCGTGTATAAATAAACGCAAACACACAGTTTTAATGTAGTTTAAAAGTAACTTTGCAAGCTGCTTAAAAACCACACATGTACACAGGTTCGTGTTAAGTATTCATAAGTTTTTTATAATTCGTTAGTATTCACGACCTATTTCGAACAGCAAAGGGATATCAAAGCTGTGTGTATGCTCTATTCAAATGTTGCCTGTTGCGTCTGGACGTTGTCAAAATGTTTGTTACGCGATCTAGTCAAACTCAAAGAAAGAGATACTTTGGGAGACCGCGAACTCTAAAATTGAAGGATTATATCCTAACATTTAGCTGAGATAAACATCGGCGCACACCGTTTCATTTTCAACGTTCTCACAATCAATCTTCCTTAAAGAAATTACGAATACCTGTCAGTTATTTGCATCTACCATCTATCATTTTTGTATTTTAAGTGAAAACTTAAAAACGATGCATATATAGCTGAGGAACTTTTATGTGACACTTTAGATATTTCCTTCATTTGCTGTTGTCAAAGTGTCATTATTCAAAATAAAATAGATTTCGTATAACTGAAGCCTGCCAAGTGATTTGCTTTTTTATTAGCTGAAACGATAGATTAAAAGAGAGCGTTGAAAGCCACAGAACACAACAAATATGAAAATATTGCAGGCTCGGTTATATTAAGCCTGTTCATGAGCAGTAATGGAAATGCCATTTACCACGCCGCCTAGCCCTGTATTAAGCTAACTTAGGGCAAACACATTGTTTTATCTGGGATTGTCAAAATTGTACTGTTCATTGGTGTAAATATTGAATTGCGCTCAACCCAGGGCTAGGCTGCAAGGGCTGTAATATGCATATCCATTACTGTAGTTAACAAGCTCAATCAAACCGTGCCTGCAATATTTTCATATTTCTGGTGTCCGATGGCTTTCAAAGTTCTCTTTTCATCTATTTCAATATCACAGTAGCGTTGTCTGTGCCGTGTGGCGACTGTAAAAGTCTCTCCGTACATTCAATCAGTGCTGTAATCAAGTACGTCCTTTAAAGGTCGTTAAACACGATACTTATGTACTATGTTAATAGTGCTTCTAAAATTGTTTAAATATATCGGCCAGTTTTGAGATGGGTGGTTTCAATTACCCAGCCAATATAGATTTGGATATTGTTCAATCACCCCCAAGGATATCCTTCCTGCCTTTTTAAATTTTTCCTTTGGCGTTGTCTGTAATATGCAGGATTTATATTCTAAGATCCCCTGTCAGTAGATATAAAATGGGGTTTCGAGGCCACCCTGAGGCGATTTTTAACACTAGCACAGCAAAAATTGGACAATAGCACAGCAAAAACTGGACAATAGAACAGCTCGCGGACTGACAATAGGGGGGATTAACACAGCATTTTTATATTTACCGCGGGTGAACAATACTTTAAATGGAATCATTTAAAATAATTTTAAATTAAATAAAACTCATTTGAAAATGAATTATTATTATTATTATTATTATTATTATTATTATTATTATTATTATTTTAGCTGATAAATGCGATTATTTTAGCAGATAAATGCGATAAAAGGATTCACTTTTATTTACAACAAAAACGCATCGAAGTGATCTTTGAAAATACTAGTAGAGGGAAAATGACAGTTCTGGGCCACCCTGAGGCCATTTTTAACAATAGACACTTCCCTGGATAACAAAGAACACTTCCAGCTGACGGACAATAGGGGGGATTAACACTTCCCTTTATATTTAACAACCGCGGGTGAACAATACTTTAAATGGAATCATTTAAAATAATTTTAGATAAAATAAAACTCATTTGAAAATGAATTATTATTATTATTATTATTTATATTATTATTATTATTATTATTATTATTATTTTAGCTGATAAATGCGATTATTTTAGCAGATAAATGCGATAAAAGGATTCACATTGATTTACAACAAAAACGCATTGAAGTGAGCTTTGAAAATACTCATTGAAGTGAGCTTTATTCACTCTTCCATCCTTTTAATTTATGAAATGGACTCTCCTTTATATCGAATTAATACAGTTCATCTATTGTGCACAGGAGTGTTTTGCGGAAATTTATTAAGTGAATCCTGAACCGTGTGTAGATCCAGAGCAGACGCAAACATTCGGGTCAGCTTATCATTTTTTAATTATTATTTTAGCAGAGATAACAATAACAGCATTCACATTTATTAACAACAAAACTCATCTAAGTGAGTATTACAAAAGCTCATCGAAGTGAGCTTTATTCATCGTTAAATTTATGAATTGGTTTCTTCTTAACGTTTTATTGCAGTATTAAATAACGGTTGCATGTACACCACCTTTTAAAAATGTAACGATTTTATTCTAAATGTTAATATCACAAAATAGTTTATGCGTTTTCTTCATCAAATAGTGCATTCTTGTTTCTAATTCTTAATAAATAATCAACTATTCCTAATAATCCTTCCGAAACTATATTCATTTTTTCTTAAATGCACAAGTTTTAATTCACAACGCAGATGCAAAACTTATTAAATTAGAATTTATTAATATTTTTTACTTAAAAATAGAAGATTCGTTTTCACTACGTTATTCTTATATTTAACATGTTTAGTATTAATCATAAATATTTGCGACTGGCGCTTGAAGAATCAGTATGTTATTCAAATATTTAAGAAGCCACAATATTGTGCCTTTAATCCTCGCAGTGAAATGTGGTCGGGTGTAATCCTGTACATAAATAACAACTTTCGCAAAAACTATTCATACGAATTCATAAACATACAATGAAACTAATTTTATCATTCAAACATTCGAATCAACTTATCTTTTCTGCGAGTCCATTACAAAAGTTTCATTTTCAAGTAGACCTCAAGTGTGCATTTTTAACATGTTTAGTATTTAATTTAACAATAAATATTTGTAATACCTGTGAATGTTAAGTGGATTAACGCAATAATTGATCCCTGTGAAGTGTTTGTTAAGTGGATTATGGAAGCCCTGGACTGCAATTCTGACTTGTGACTGATGACTTCTGACTTTCGAGTTATGATTTGTGACTTCTGACTTTAAATGATAGAATTGCAGGTCAATGGCTTCCATACTTACAGGTACAGATTAATGAAAGAAATACAAATGAAGAGCCTTATAGCTGTTTTTTATGTTGGCACTTCTGGATACAGTATTATGCGTTGTGCCAACTTACTTACCAACTGCAACTTCAAGGTCCACTCTCATTATTGAATATTTCAATCTTGGCTTCAAGTACAAGGAAATTCTTGGATTTTTATTATTAAGACACGGGATTTTGTTGTCAATGCGACAGTTATATAACATCCTTATAAAAGTTTAACCTGAAACAACGGGTATTGCATACGTTCACCCCACTGGATACTGTTGTCGATATTATTCACAAAGAGCTGAAAACTTATGGACAAACTGTTGGTTATAGATCTATGTGGCACCGGCTTAGAGTAAATTATAATATGAAGGTAAAGCGTTATGGACGTAATGAAGCTATAAGATCCCGAGGGTACTCATCTGAGAAAAACTCTCAAAAGGCGTGTTTATTGTGCAAAAGGCCCAAACTATATTTAGCATTTGGATGGATATGACAAATTAAAACCCTTTGGCTTTTGTGTCCACGGTGAAATTGATGGTTTCAGTAGAAGACTTATCTGGCTAGAGGTATTGGAAACAAACAATAATCCTAAACTAAGCTCTAATTATTTTCTTGATTCACTTAAGAAATTTAAAAAGGCTCCTCGGATTCTGCGTTGTGCTGCTGGAACAGAAAAATCCTTTGTATGCCTTTTACAACAATTCTTTCGGCACGATGCAACTGATGCTTTGGCAAGACACATGAGTGTTATAATTGAAAAAAAGTACCCCCAATCAGAGAATTGAACGATTTGGGGGTTATTTACGACAACAAAGTTTGCAATGGTGTGTGAGCTTCTTCAAAGACTTGCGTGAATCTGGGCGGTATGATGAGCTTAACTCAATTCATTGCGCAAATCTGAAATTTTGTTTAATGGATCTAATTCAAACACATCTTGACCGCATTGCACAAAACTGGAACTCGCGAGATAAGACGCCAGCATAATATTGAGTTGAATTATGGAAAACCTGACGTGATGTTCTTTTTACCAGAAATGTTTGATACCAAAGATTACGGTACGAATATTGATCAACTTGACGTAGTTTGTTGTCAAACAATTTATTCCGTTCAGAAGAACGAAAATAAGAACTTTAAAGAGTTGTCAAAATTTTTGAAGCCTGACCTTCAAATGCCACACAGTGCTGATACTGCCTTAGGGCTATTCCTCGAGCTGAACGTACTGGTGAGGATAGCCGACGAGCAATGCCTCTAAAACAATGCAAACATGGCGGCATAGATGTAGATTTTGTGCATGCAGTGATTCTAGCGTGTTCTCTACATTTAAAGACAAATACATTTGTGTATATGTATTCTATATGGCTTTGTGACAAATTATGTGAAGCCATTTGTTTTTTTCAACAATGTTCGTATTTGTTGATATAGAAAATACGAACAACATATTATTTTCAACATTCATTGTTTCATTGTTTATGATTAAAATTGATATATTTAACTTGACAAGTTAATTCTTTTCTTTAAAAAGATTATTATTGCTAAAATCATCGAAAAAATGCAATATATGCATGGTTAAAATGTAAAGGCTGTCTGTAAGTCAGACATACAATTCTTTGTTCTGGACAAGAGCTAAGAACCGTCGTATTTCGTATCTTCATACAAAATTTTTAAGCTTTACAGATATCAGCAAATATACACACCTTAACAAATATTTTGATACTGGAACTCCGTAAAAAGTGTTGTTTTGAAATTGTCTCCACAAGTCTTTTTATCATTTAGTGTCGCTGGTACTTTAAGGAGTACTCATCACTCAAAAGGAACCATCACAAATGAATATGCAACTATAGCTGATGGGAAAACAGATGTGTTTCCCCTTGTAGAAATTGCTGGAAAAAATATGAAAAACACAAACCTCAAATCAATAAGTATCATATACTGGTTACTCCAAACATAAACATGGAATTTGATGACAAAGGGTAAATCATTTTCGAGCTTATCATCGCAAATCAAACGTTTGACTGTTAAAATATGATACAACCTTGGCCTTAATGACATTAAACCAATAAAAGTCGTCATCTATAGTTTATGTCCTACATACTTGTAAAGTTTGGTGACAATGTGTTTATCCATAGAAGATATTATAATCAAATAAGAGCTGTCTCATGACAGCCATTTGAAGGCATTGTCACTATATGAATATTTTTCTATCATAAGCGACAGGTAAATGGGGGATCAGTTCATTTTTAAACCAGTAATTGTTCAGTAATGTTTATCTTTAGCTACTGTGTTATAGTTACTAATATCTGCACAGGGTTTTGGGAAAAGTTACTTACATGCAATAACTTAACCATGATTTTCTAAAAGGGGCACAACTTTGTAAACGTGTAATTATAAGTGGAGATATATTTCTCTGTGTAATGACCTTGTTTAGTATCTAAACCCATATGACCTTGACCTTTTATATACTATTATTGTTATAAAGTGACCCCAAACTAAATAATAGTTGCTCAGTACCAGAAAACTGGAGCAAGAATGAGCAGAGGAAAAACTGAGGAGTCTCACTTAAAATTTGTTTCTACAAAGTAGTTCTTTGATAAAGTTATATCTATTGATTGAGTCTTTAAGAAGTGCCAATCAGCATTTCTTAACTTTTCTCAATTATAGAAACAGTACAGAAAATTTAATGCCCTGAAATATCACTGCAGACAGTCAGTCAACCTACCAAGTTCTTCTAGACTAACCAATGCTCTATTCATGTAACTGCCAACTTTCTACCATAATTTCCACAAGAGGTGAGAGATAAATTACTAGGGTCTTCGTTCAAATAAACATGGAAAATGTTTTACCCACCGACTTGGAATTGAACCTGACCAACAGACTGACCGACAAGTTTACTAATATATACCTTCACAAACATCTTTACGGAGGTATGATACAATAATAAAAACAGTCAGTTTTCATTTTTAATGATCTCATGATAGTTTTTTTGGGTAGAACTTGTCCATGCAGTAGGTTGCATGTGGGTTTATCGACTATAAATTATATAATAACTATTCTAGTTAGACAATTCCTGAAAAATAGATTACTTGTGATTTACAGAAGATTGAAACGATTTGCAACTTTTAATTAGGATTCAATCTTGACTTGTAACTTGTTAGTTACTACTTGTAACTTGTAAGTTACTACTTGTAACTTGTGAGTTATTACTTGTAACTTGTGAGTTACTACTTGCAACTTGTGAGTTACTACTTGTAACTTGTGAGTTAATACTTGTAACTTGTGAGTTACTACTTGTAACTTGTGAGTTACAACTTGTAACTTGTGAATTACAACTTGTGAGTTATAAGTTATAACATGTGACTTACAACATGTAACTTGTAACATAAAATTTGAAAGATTTTCAAAAGATGACCATTATAGCGATTTTAAAAGTACACTGAAATTGGCTTTTATTGTCATTTCACATCTCTTGTTACTTCTCGAAAGACACAACAAATCTTTATTGCTGTTGGACGCAATGTCAGGTCATACTGTAAACCTTCGTTGACAAATTGTTTGATAATATATGGAACACTTTCTTTAGCATTTAAATGAACCAAGCCATGTGGAATTTTCTTCTCATGAAGTTAGTTATCAGATCAACAGAATTTGCATCATCTTGGTCAAAATTTTTATCCCAGACCTGTTCCTCAGTATAAAGCTCAACATATGTGCTACACAGACTCTATATATCTGCAGGTGTCTTTGCTGATTTCAAGTGGACACGAACTTCAGGTGCCTGATATACTGGCGTTCCCGGCTGCATTTCATTCTTCTATAAAATAGAAGAGTGCATCGTGTTGATTGTTTTCAACTTTGATAATCCCATGTCAAAGACTTTTGCAGTTTCCAAGTTTCGGGAAAGCAATATATTCTCAGGTTTGATATCTCTATAGATGATAACAGGGTTTCTGTTATGCAGATAGGCAATATCATAAGACACTTGTTTTTCGATCTCATGTTTCTGTCCTAGTTGAAAAGAGTGTCCCTGTTCTCCAAAACAATACATCATCTAAGTTAGGGCCTTCAATAAGTTCACTAAGAATGTACAAGTGGTCAGCCTCTATGGAGTATCCCATTAATAACACTATATTCGGGTGACGGATGTGGCTGTTTACTTTCATCTCCCTAAGCACTGACTGCTTCACTAGTTTCATCCGTTTGACTTTCAATTACTTCACATCAATACTTTTTCCAAGATTACTAACCCGGTTCACTTCTCCAAAGCCTCCTTCACCAATCTTTTCAAGAAGTTCAAAACCTCAAAACTTAATATTCTACGGTGAATCAACCGCGTAATTCTTCTGGGTACTTTATTTTACTTTGTTTACATAGTGGCTCATCTGTTTCCATATCAACTTGGACTTCTTGATTTTCAACCTTTTTTTAGGTGCAAACAATTCAGCCACATAGTTTTGACTAGAAATTTTCCACATGATCCTTCTCATTTAAAGATTCCATTAGTTTCTCATTTTTCTCTCTTTTCTTGACAACAAATGCATCAGTACTTACTGTTTCTTGACATACTAATGCTTTCTTATTTCTTTCAAGTCTATCAGTGGTTGATCTATGGTCTTTTTTCAGTTTTTTCTCATGATGCAGTGTATTCTCATTTTTCTGTGTTCGCTGACAAAAGCTGTATGCTTGTTCAAGCTTTCCAACTGCTGTGGAGCTTCTTGGCTTCTTAAGTTCCAAAATGAACCTTGTGGCCCTTGTGTCTTCCTCCCTTTCGATCAGGTATTTGTTCAACGTGCTGAAATATAGAAAAAATGAGTTGTATGAAATCATGACCAACAGGCAATATAAGCATGAAGGCAGACATTGGGAAATTGATATTTGTAATTGTGTAATTGAGTGTAATTAATTGCAAAATCTGATGTTATTTGGTTACAGGTGTAATTCGTTATTTAAAATATCAATTACAACTAACGGTAACGTAATAAATTTCATTTTATGAAAGACATGTAATCTTGATTACATTTCAATTACTTTTTAATTACATTTACAAAACAAGAGATGTCATTGTAAAAAGACATATGCCCCTGAAGTCATGTCCAGTACAGCAAATTGTGTTTACTTTGAAAATATTTTTAAGCTCCTGAGACCTTAACATGCAAAGGACCAGAATCATTTTAAAGTAGCTTATTTATAGTATAAAACATTATTTAACATTAAAGGTACATAGCAAAACACAGGTATTAACATCCAAAGCCTGTGTCAAAGTTTCCAATTATTATCCGATTTAAATCGATTTCTTCTAGGAATTTTGATTTGATAATCGATTATCATATTTGTCCGATTCTGCAACACTCGTTCTAATTTTGACCTAGGGGCGTAGGTAAATATTCTTGGTTTCATTCAAGAAAACAATCAATAAAGATTTAAACGATATTGAATAATAAATTTCAAGACAACATAGTTCAACCCAATAATTAAAAAAATTGTTTTCCCAAAATTTAAAATCATCATACATAAATGTCCCCAAATGAACAATCATTGCGCATAAATATTCCAACTGGAAAGGTCAGGGCCTCTTCCCGATTTCCTAATGAAAAGCCCTGTGGCAGTATGAGTTTTCTCTACTCACCTATACATATCAGATATCTCTCAAATACAACTCTTTCTTTCTCTATGAGTTTAATCTCATTCACTAAATATTTTATTTCTTTAACTTACGAGTATAATTATCCTTATTTTGTTCTCTGGTAAAACACCTTTTTGGATCTTCTTTTTTTGGTCTCTTTAAACGAATGTCTGGTAGAATTTCTTTAATCCGTGTTCTTCTTATGCTATCCTGCAATATAATACTAGTAAGTTAACAATTTCACACACACACATACACTCTTAATCTTAATAATAATTAATGTTTTTTACCCAATCTACATGTATTTTTTTATTTAATGCTATTATCTATTTATGTTTTAGGATTATATATTTTTGGATCTTAAGATTGTATTCAACAAAGTTCCTCTTTTATAACCGAGTTACTGGTTATAAATAAGCTGTAATTTATAGGTTTATAACTCTTTGTATGCAGTGTTTGAGCTTGTTGTGCGTGTTTATTTCCATTTATTTATTGTCGCTACTGGGAGCCCATATGAGCGACGCCTCCAGAAGAGTGTTAGTCATTTAAGGTTTTGGAGGATAGTGCAAGATGCAGAGGTCTCAGACTCTCCAATACCAGAATCGTCACTGGTTCTTTTAAGTGCCCGGTTTATAGCACCACTACATTGGACCTTAGTTTAAAGTCCCATCCGAATGACTATTAGTTATTTTAGTTGGAGTAGTAGGGGATTGAAACAGTGATCCCTGGACCCAGAGGCAGACGTGCAAACCATTGAGCTGAATTATGATCCGCTCTTTGTTCTTTCTATTTATGTAAATCTTAATTATGTTCAGTCAGCATTTAAAGCTGAATAGAGCTTGTGTTGTATTATGTGTATATGTTCATTAGTATGTTGCACATATTTATTGTATGTATCCAAGTTCCAACTGCCAGAAAAAAATCTGCAACCATGTTCCACAGCTTAACCCTTTCCTTGATACAACGCATTTTTACGCAGGTGCGACCAGCGTAGATCCAGATCAGCCAGAACATCTGTGCCATCTGATCTGGATCTGCACTGGTGGCATTTTGGTCAGAAATAACCTAATGAATCAAAAAGTAAACAGTTTAGATCCTGATCAGACAGCAAAGGGTTAAGGATATTTATTCTATCATATGTGATTACGTACAGACATGCGCAGTGAAACAGTTAAATCTACCTACTAATCAATTCCAACACACAATATTTTAGTATCATAGCAAAATATGTTTTATTATTTATAAATTGGTTCATTATTTTTACTATATTTAATAATAAACTTTGAATGCGAGTTAAATGACTTACTTCGTCGGATGTATCGTTGTCGTCGGCCATATTTCCCTATAGCAGAATGTAGATAAGCGCGCGCGCCAAAATCACTTTACAATTAAGTCACAAGTCAAAAGTCATAAGTCACAAGTCAGAAATCAGAAGTCAAAAGTCATCAGTCACAAGTCAGAATTGCAGTCCAGGGCTTCCATAGTGGATTGAGGTAATACTTAATCCGTGTACAGTATATTTAAGTGTATCACAAGCATGCGTGAGTGTCCTTAAGTCTGTCTGTCAACTGGGCCCAAAACAAATAATCACGTTTGTCATTCATCATTATTCTTGAATGAAAGGGGTTTCTTATTAGCACCAGAAAACATTTGTGTGCAGAAAACAGCCAAAATTAATTAAATCGAAAATGAATCGTGTTTGCTAAAGAAAATTTGGAATTAATATTGAAAAGACTTGTACACGAATATATTGAAGGTAAGTAAAAGCATTTTGTTTCAAATATTTCTGATTTACATATTTATCATTTGCATGTAAATTCTTACAAATTTGATTCTTTAAAACAATTGAAGATAAAGATTGTTAAAATCTATGCGCTTGAAATTGCTAATATTATAAAGATTATAGATACACATGTTGTTGTTGTTTTTTGTAGAAAGAAAAGTGGGATGCCAAACATGTGGAAATTGTTTTGCTAATGAATGGAACCGGGACAGGCATTTTTCTTCCGTGCATGGCAATATCAAGTCTTAAGGTATGACCATCCTAATGGGCACTATTAAGAATCCAACATCTGATTATTTTTTCATCAACTGCTTCATACCATTGACTTGTATGCAAAATTTTAATGATTTTCACCGTGTAGTTTTTGAGATTTTTAGCTTTTTTTATTTAAAAAAGTGAGAAAAAACGTGAAAGTATCCAAAGTCTTTAATCGGTGACAAAATTTTTTGTTTTGATAAATTCAGCCCTAATTTTTTACAGTTTATCCAAAATATGTTATATTTTACTAAACCAATTTAAGATATAATATATAAATACAGAATTTATCTTAAAATGACATTTTTTGACCAAATAAATTTAAAAAAATGCATATTTTTTATATTTCACGAGATTAAATTAATGAAAATTGTGCAAAATCCTGATTGGTGCAATATACAAAAATTTACCATTTTTTAACTATATACCTTTAACAAAATTTAAACAAAATTTCAGAGAAGTTTACCGTCCAGTTTTAGAAATTTTCAAATTGATGACTTGAATAAACACTATTCTGATGGCGAAAACCCCTTTAATCTTGATTATTTTGCTTATTTTAGTTTAAATCATGAGAATTTTATATTCAATGACAGAATTACACAGGAAAAAAAAAGAAATATGCCAATTATTTAAGCTCTAGGCTTACAAAAAAAATAGCTTCCAGTGGGATTTGAACCCTGGTCCTCTTGCATGACAGAACTCTAAGCTAATTTACTACTATAGTTACCTCCCTTGGATACTCTT